>PVJH01007825.1:30805-90028 GCA_004026705.1 Nesogale talazaci
GAAAATATTATATATACATATATATATGTTTGTATGTGGTATCACTGTCCTGGTGGGAGTAGGAAGCCCAGCTTTGCTTCTGGAGAGCTGCTGCTGGATTTGAACCGTCAACCCTGTGGGCCACAGTCCCGCACACAACCACTACACCACCAGGGCTCAGCCACTCTTCAATATTTTAAAGAGGTTTTCTGCAGCAGATTTACCCAATGCAGTCATAGAGGGATTCGTGGTTAGGATTTATGACACATACTTTGGAGTGGCAACCTTTTGATTCATGACATCACATTTTTCAAACTTTCTGCAATTTTCATTTATTACACTGGTAATTAGGAAGAAAAAAAAATGAAAAACCACCAGGAAAATGATTGTCTATATCAATAGCCATTGGAAATTTGAAACTGTATAATAAAATGAACAACTTATAGAATTTTCTTGTGTTGTCTAAAGAAACCATTCTAGTGAATGTGTCTTTGCAGGAAAAGACCAGGACAGTCACAATTCTGATGTATGGTGTAGAGTGGGTGTAGAGTGAACCCGGGGTGAATATCTAAGGATTCTGTAATGAAGTTTACTGTGTACACCCAAAATATGAGGGAATACCCCCAAACCAGGAAAAGTTCCTCTGGACAAAGCTTTCTTTCTTTTTTATTTTTTTATTTATTTTTTTTTTTTTAGCGCATGACTGCCCTGGTGGGAGTGGTAGGCTCAGCCTTGCTCCTGGAGAACTGCTTCTGGATTTGAACCACCAAACCTGTGGGCTGTAGTCCCGCACACAACCACCATGCCACCGGGGCTCAGCCCTGGACAAAACTTTCATAGTGCGCATTTTCCCCGACACTAGGTGAGCATCAAGCAACTCACTCTGAATTAGTGCCCCCAGTGGTGTTGCTTGGGAAGGTTCTCTCTGGTCACAGTGAATTTTTTCATAAAAACAGCTTTACTTGAACCTCGTTTTTTGTGATGGGCAATTTAAACAATGTATGCCTGTGAGATTTTGTTTCCAGCACTGGAAAAATGACACATAAACTGTTGTGATGTTGAACACAGCTTACAAGGACAACACTATAGAAAAAACTCAAGTGTGCAAGTGATTTTCTTGTTTCAAAATAGGTAAAATGGGGCTGAGCCCCGAGGGCGTAAGTGGTTGAGTGTGGGACTACGGCCTGCGGGCTTGGTGGTTCAAATCCAGCGGCGGCTCTCAGGAGAAGCACTGGGTAGCTCCCACGAACACCAGAGGGCAGTGATTACCCCCCCCCGCCCCCCCCCCCAAAAAAAAACCCAAAATAGGTGAAATGTTGATGGTTGACAAACCTTGTTCTAGATGTCTGTTACCTTTCTTAACAGAAATGTTGACAAAATTTGTGTGCTTGTGCTCAAAGACCGATGTCGGACCATTAATGAGATGGGGAAGTTATCTGGACTATCTTGAAGTCTGGCTGGGGAAATTGTAATGGAAGATTTGGGAATGAGAAGGGTCACTGAGAAATTTGTGTCTCAGGTTCTGCCTGACCAGAAAAAAAGAGCTTTGGATGGAAACATGTTGTGCTTTGAAAAAACAGCTCCCAAGCAACCCACACTTTTTCCCCTCAAGGTCATTACTGATGAGGAGACATGGTGCTATTCTTATGACCCCAAAAGCAAACATCAATCAAGCCAGTAGAAGATGTCATCATCACCTTGCCCCCCAAAAGCTAGCCAAGAGAAATTAAAGATCAAGAAGATGCTAATTTTTTTTTAATATGAGGGGCATAGTGAATTTGTTGTTCATTCCACCAGGCCAGTCTGTTAATCAAGCTTTTTATTTAGAAGTCTTGAAAAGATTACATTACAGTGAAAAACAAAAAAGGCCTGATTTGTGGCAGTTGGGATACTGGTTTTGCCACCATGACAATGCACCTGCTCATGTAGCCATCTCAGTGTGCCAGTTTTAGGCTAAAAAAAAAAAAAAAAAAAGCACGCCTCTCTTGCCCCATGGACCAGACACTGTGAAAGTTACATAATTTCACGTCAACCTGAATGTATATAAAAAGGTATGGGGTGGTATTCAACATTTCAACCAGGTCACAGTTGGATGGTGCCTCCTTGTGGGCATGGTCTTCTCACGAGGAGGGTCCTGGGAATTCCCCCCCACCCCCTTCACCCACCTGCTTGCTGATCCTGCTTGCTGCTAGATCCGGGTGATGCAGCCACTGTCACTGGATCCGCAGGACTTTGCCCCCACCAACATGTGATCTTCATGCATTCTGTATCGCTGCTTGTGACTAAGTGAAGAGGGACTGAACGACACGTATCAGGCATATGGACTTGATCTGGACTGGGTTGGGATGTTTTCTTGATCTATAATTACTTCCCGATATAAAGTTCTTTTGTATACAGATATGAATCTCATTGGACTTGTTTCTCTAGTCATTCCAGCCTAAAACAGACTCTATTTCCAAATTGAATTACTTCCATGGGTACAGGGATTAAGATTCTAACTTATAAAAGGTGTACCAAAACAAACAAAAAGCCCTGGATTTTTTTTCCAGAGCTATATGTACGCAAAATTCTTTTTACAACAACATTGTCACCTTCAAAGTACTCTCCATTAGACTTAATACATTTGTTCAATCTGCGATTCCATTCTTGGAAACATTTTTGACACTCATCTGTTTGGAAGGCAGACAGCCCCTCCCTCAGTTTTGCTTTACCTCGTCCATGTTGCCCAGTCACTGTCATTTCATGTCCCACTTCAGTGAGGTGGATTGAGATCGTGCATTCAACAATGGGTTCAGGCATAGAAAAATTGTGTTTGGCTCTGTTGTGTTCAGTTGTGCATAGGGTTACTATGTATCAGAAGCAACTCAATGGGACCTAACAACAACAACAAACAACAACAACACAGCACAAGATTACTAAAACCGTTATCATGCTAGAAAACTGATGTGGGGAGTAATCTGCTGGGAAAATGATGTTCAAACAAGACCTCCATACAAAGCTAAGCATTTGTCAAGTGTGAGGAAAGCCCAGTGACACCAGCTGTGGGAGCTCTCTCTGCAGCCAGTCTTTCCTGTGAAGGCAGTGAAGAGAGGACAAGAATAATGTGGTTCCTGAAGCCAAACCCAGCTGAGAAGGGCAGCAGAGGAGCAGTCCTCCCCGCTGGAGAAGAAGGCCTTAGGAAAGTGGAGGAGCGGTCTCCAAGACAAGAAAACTAAACAAAAACAAAAACCTGACATGGATTCTGTGCAGTCTTCCAACATTAGAAATCTTACTGATAGGCACCTGACAGGTGACAGCACTGGGACGGGCTCAGAGGGAAGAAAAAGAAGTCCTTTGAAACATAAGCAAATGACAAAAACATTCACTAGAAAAGCAAAGGGTAAACAACAAAAAGGCAGCACTGAGAGCACACTTCCATGACTGCGCAGAGAACAATATTCAGTTGTGCACATAATTGCTGGTATACAAACTGTTAACTTAGCAAAAAATATTGAGTAAGCAGAAACATTGGCCTATTCACTACTAAACTTAAAGGGCCCCAAAGTTTTCTTTGCTTCTTAATGATAGTGTTTGAAATCAAAATGTTAAACATAAGGTAACATAGCTTCCCCCCATAGCTTAGTATGGAGGTCTTGTTTGAACATTATTTTCCCAGCAGCATTTTGAAGCCTGTTGAGAAATCTTAAGCGACTCTATTTCCTTTTGCTTTGTAGATAAGTTTTCCCCCCCCTCCCTCTCTACATTTTATTAGACTTGCCCCTTTATCCCAGTGAAGTGCAGTTTCACAACAAGGGACCTTTGGAATAGATCTTCAATTTTATTTTGCTGGGTGCTTGGTGGGGCTTTTTTGCTCTGAAATCTCACGTTGCTCCTTTTGGGAATTTGTTGTTGTCTGCCCTAATGGTTAACTGACCCCCAGTGAATTTCCTGACTAGATTAAGGCACCTGGTCCACCCTTAGAGAGCAAAATATGTTGACGGAGGCTGAGAGCACACTACATGCTTCTGCCCAATAAGGGTACTTACAACTTTTGTTTCCATTATTTCAGTTTTATGTTTAGTTGGTCAGTTACACAAACCTATGTATTACAGACATTGCACTTGTTACTCTGATTATACAAAATAATTGACTATTGTTTTTGCCAATAAACTCAAATGTGAAAGTAGAGAGGTTTCCATAAAAACAAAGTTGTAAAATATTAGGAAAATATGTTGAATCCAAGTTGCTCAGAACAATGTTCTTTAATTTGATAACCCAAAACCAGTTGCCATCATAGGTGTCAGAGAGCTTGTGTTCTGTGGGATTTGCAATGCTGATATTTTGGGGAGTTGATGATCAGGTCCCCCCCCCCCCCCCGAGGTTCCTCTGGATGGTCTCAAACTTGGAACCTTTCAGTTAGCACCATCTGGGATTGTGGGATTAGGTAAAACGAGGAAAATAAAACTCTAGAATGATTCCAGGAACCATGGTGGCCTCGTGGTTATGCATTCAGTTGTGATACCCCGCAGTTGGAAGCCCCCAGAAGCTCCTCAGGGGAAAGACTGGGCTTTCTACTCCAGTGAACTGCTACAGTCTCGTAAACCCACAGCAGAGAGAGAGAGAGAGAGAGAGAGAGAGAGAGAGAGAGAGAGAGAGATTGAGAGATTGACTCCACATTCAGATTAATTTGTATGTGGCTTAAGTTCTTGTTCCTCTGGAAAGAAGATGAAGCCAGGAATCTTAAACAATGCAAGATGGTGTTGTTTTTGCAAAGGAATGGCTTAGCCTTCCAAAGAGAAGAGTCACACATAAAGAAAAAGCCTGGAGTCCCGTGACACCATGGGTTGATAGCCTCAAGTAAAAGCTTTTGCCCTGAGTCAAAAGATTGAGGAATGAATGCTTCCTATGTAGTTTAGGATGAAAACCCCAAAGCTTTAAATACTAACGCTACCACGGATCAAAGTTGACACCACAAGACACATGTCTCCTGATGAGGGGTACCAAGAAGGGCACCACTTTGCTCCAGAAGACTATCCAGCCTGTACAATTAAAAATGCCCAAGTCAAGGAAGGATGAAAGGCTGATTAAGAGACGAAAAAAAAGTGACAATAAGATTCCATGATTAAATTCGGGCTGGAAAAGTTAAACAACTCTAGGAAACTTGTGGAGGACAATTGATTATATTTGAACTTGGATTATGGATGAGAGCATAACAATGACAAGTTATTGGACTTCTGATGGAAGGGAATGAATGCCCTTATTGCTCAGAGATGCACCCTGAAGGATGTGGGGGATAAAAGCCTGCTATAACCAATATACCTTCAAATTGCTCAGGAAAAATGATGTAAAATATGTAGGGAGATTGTAAACATGAACAAGATGGGAATAAATGTAAACACTTGGTGAGTATGCGTAAAGGGTATATAGCAATTTTTGAATTGGTCATTTAAATTTTTTCCCCCTGTAAGGTTGCAACGAATAATCTGCTGTCTTCCTGACAGCTCCCTGAGAACTGTTCTCTTTCTCTCACTTTAGTTCCACCAGTCCTCATTGCTTCCATGACCCCAACTGACACCTTTGAAATTCAATTGTGTACTTTAGGGCTGAGCCCCGGTGGCGTAGTGGTTGTGCGCGGCACTGCGGCCCACTGGGACGGAGGTTCCATTCCAGCAGTGGGGCTGGGCCTCCTACTCCCACCACCGGAGAGCAGTGATGCCCTCAAAAACAAAACAAAACAGAAAACAAAACAAAACAAAACAAATCAATTGTGTACTTTATTTGGGCTTTGCAAATGGTCAATAGCATTGTTTGTGCGAATGGTCAATAGCATTGTTTGCCTACTGCAACCACCTACATTCTACTCAGAAAGGGAAGTTCTTTGCCCTGATTATCTAGAATACTATATGTTGTAGGGTGGTGCAGACAGTTAACATGCTGGGCTGCCAAGAAAAGAGTTGGAGGCTTGAATTTACCTGAGGGAATATCAGAAGAAAGGCCGAGTGCATGGCTACTGTCTTATTTCCTAGGCTACTGTTTTTCATCAACAATAGGACCCAACCCTCTTCTCAGTCTCCGGGTATTTTTCACCGCTTATATGTACTTCCTCAACTTCATCAACCTCTCTATCATGCCAAGGTTTCTTCCGGGTTGGATCATGGGCAGGAAGCAGCAGCCCTTGTTTATTGCTTCCTTGTAGGAAACCAAAGATGAGCATGGACTATAACATTAGTCTCATAGTAATCATGTGACCCATCATTTAAAGTATCTGTCCTTTTACATAAGTTTCCAAAACTCACTGCCCTGGAGTTGAGTCTGACTCACAGCCATCCTGTAGGACAGGCTAGAACTGGCCCTGTGGATTTCTGAGACGGTAACTCTTATGGGAATAGAAGGCTTCATCTTTCTCAGGTGGAGCGGCTGGTGATTTGGAACTGCTGATCTTGTGGTTAGCAGCCTGATGCATAACCACTACGCCTCCAGGGCTCCTCACACGTAAAAGATGACATTTTAATATCCTACCTTCAGAGGGTGGTTGTGAGGCTGAAATGAGATGACGCATGTGGTGTGGTTGACAAAGAATTGGCACATGGTGTCTGTTAATAAACAGGCATGGTTGTTGTTATGACTTCGTGTGGGCAGCCTTGAGTGGCAATTGGATGTTGATGGTCGGCATGATCATTTCTCTGAGTGAGGGAGTGAATCAAAGGAGAAATGAAGGAGCCCAAGAGCATGGTCCTGGCATGTAAGCAGATAATGGAGGGAAAAATAGAAGGATGTGGCAAGGGAGAGCATATCTCTGAAAAGGTACAGAGGCTCAAGAAAGATGGGTCACATTCAGGAGCCTGTGCCCAGAAGAAACCACCATTAGCCCTTCTTTTAGATCTACTTTCCACCTTGAAAACCCAGTAGAAGGATGCGATAAGTTGGAATCTACTGGATGGCAGTGGATGAGTGGCGGGTATATTTTGCAACTCCATGTCCTCTTGCTGATTTCAAATTTGCTTTAGTGGAGAGAAGGGGACAGCAGACAGCTTTTGGTGAGTTAAGAAATGCATGCGAGATGAAGAAATAGCGACAAATATAGACCTCTCTCTCCCCTGTAAGGTTTGGCTGTGAAGGGAAGAGATTAGTGTAATAGCTGGCAGAGATTTTGAATCAGAAGAAAGCCTAACAAGTGGAGGAAATTCAAGCATGTTGATTTTTGGGGAAAGAGCCAATTCCTCTCTCCTATTCGTTTCTCCCATCCTTCTACCCTTTGTCCTTGCCCATTGCCTTTTCCCGTCTCCTTTATTTTTGCATTCTTCTCAAACTGTGAGATGACAGGGAAGATGGGGTTGGAGGGCCGAGAGAGACTGCTTGAGAGGGATTACCTAACTAAAGGAAACCTCCCACCAAGTGCTCACAGGGAGGACTGGAGAACCCAGGCAGAGAGAAGCAAGCATGTTACAGGGAGGAGGGGGAAGGTTTGCAGAGGGAGAACGGGGAGGAATTTGATCACGATTTTTTCATTACGTCCCATTTTATTGATTCCTAACGCCAACCCTAACCCTAACCCTACCCTTGCTGGGTTGTGTAAGATGCTTTATTAAGCCATCCTTCGCCTCATGTCTTCGTCTGAGCTCTGTCACCTTCTCAAGCTCTCAACCTCGCCTGTCAGATGAAGGTTACGGTGTGTTCCTGGCTTTGGGGTTGGGTCTTGGGAATCAGCACTGTCCTGAGTGGTTGCCTGTGTATCTGGCCTTCTCCTGTTTGGAGTCTGGACAGGATTCTGGAACATTCCAAGTGGACTTTTTTGTAAATTGCCTCAGGCACAGCCAGGGTTCCCCTGAGGGGGAAGCTGGACTCTTCTTGACTCCTTCCCTACTTCTCTCATGGCCGCCCTGCTCAATGGACAAGGCTCTCTCCATCTTGCTGTGGGTTGGGACGGTCCTCATGTGATATCCTGCAACCCCACTCTTCACTTTGATAGTTGATTGTGAAACTCTGTAACCATGGATCTTGAGAGGTAGGGAGAATTTTCATAATCTCTCAAAATAACCCTGTCTTTCAGAACCACAGTCTTGTTATGTACCAATGTCCAATTTGAAAGTCAAAACTGAACATTGACTTGATTGTTAAAGCCAGTTTCTCCCCCATGAATATACTGGGTTGGGCCCTAGCCTGAGGGCATTGACCTCCAGTTCCATGCTAAACTCCAATGGTGACAGGAGGCCTGTTTGTCTTGATCCTGACTTTAAACGAATGCTTTATATGATTAATCCTTAATAATATAGCTGAACAATTTTTTTGGTAAAGACCTTTCATGTAATTAAGAAGCTTATTTCTAGTTTGGGAAAGTATTTTTTTTTAAAGGTTTCTTTTTTTTTTTTTGGCATCACTACTCTCCGGTGGTGGGAGTAGGAGGCCCAGCCCCACTCCTGGAATTGAACCTCCGTCCCAGTGGGCCGCAGTCCGGCGCACAACCACTACTCCACCAGGGCTCAGCCCCTGGGAAAGTATTTTTTATCACTAATAAATCACTTCATTGGGGGCTCTTAAACAATCCATACCTATGTTGTATCAAACACATTTGTCCTTATATTACCATCATCATTTTCAAAGCATTTTCTTTCTGCTTGAACCCTTGATATCAGCTCCTCTTTTTTTCCCTCCCTCCTTCATCCTCCCACCCTTATTGACCCTTGATAAATTATAAATTATCATAATGTTCATATCTTTCACTATTTACTATCTCCCTTTGCCTGTGTTTCTGTTGGTCACCTCCCTGGAGTGGGTGGTTATGTGTTGATCATTGTAGTTGGTTGGGAAATTCTTTGTTGTTGTTGTTCTTGCGGCACCACTGCCCTGGTAGAGCAGGAAGCCCAGTCTTGCTCCTGGATTTGAACTGTCAACCCTGTGGGCCGCAGTCCCTCACACAATCACTAGGCTACCAGGGCTCAGCCGGTAAATTCTTATTAAATGATCTTTTTTAGTGATAAATGGGGAGAGAATCTTTTCTCTCCCTTTCTCAATATTGTAAACATATTGCAACTTTGGGCAATCTATTGACTGCAATTATAATCATTGGCTGTGGAACATAACCACAAATACACTTTGTTCTCTCTATGCAATCAATGACATGCAAACGGCCATATCTGACCTCCTCTGCTGGCATGAGGCAGGGGTCAACAGACGAGTTTCCATGGTCCATCTTTCTTTACCTACCCTGACACCAATTGCTCCTCCCACGCCCCTCTACATCTATGCTGGGTTCAACTGTTTCTTGCAATGTCTACACATAGCTCATGGACAATGTTCATGATTAAGGGGATTTATTAGGGAAGTTAATAGGTTACCACAAGTCAGGATCAGCAAGTTTGCTTACAGTCATTGGTTTTCTCAGCCAGGAGACCAATCTCAGATTCTCAGCCTCTGGGCCTAATGGTAGCCAAGTCTTTCCCTGGGTCTTAGTTTCTCAGTAATGTAGTCACTTGGCTTTTGCCTTGGTAAACCAGGAAGCAAGCCAATATGTCCTCTGTCTCACGGTTCCAAGGTCTCAGGCTAGCCAAGGGGAAGGTACCCCCATAGAGTCAGTGCTGCTCTACTGAGCCTCCATACCACAGTCTGTTATGCATCTGGTCTTGGGTAAAGTGACCAGATTTTAAGAGGGACAACATTGACAGGGAGAGGAGGGGTCCTTGATTAAAAATTTGGTCTATATGGAGCAACAAAAATGTTCATAGAGGCTGAACCCTGGTGGCATAGTGGTTGTGTGCAAGACTGCAGCCCACAGGGTTGGTGGTTCAAATCCAGCAGTAGCTCTCCAGGAGCAAGGCTGGGTTTCCTACTCCCACCAGGACAGTGATGCCACAAAAATAACAAAAACAAAAGAAAACATTCATAGAACACAAAAATAGCATTGTAACAGATTTATTTAATTTTAAAATGCCGCGGGACAAATAATTAAAAAGCCGGACGTCTGGTCACTTTTGTCTTGGGGGCCTCTACAACGTCACACAGAGACCTTCGGCATTGTGATAAGTAGGTTTACTGTGCCGACCTGGCCAATAGAAACATGTGGGATTAATTAGGTGACAGTTTGAATGGAGGATGAAGAGATAAATGGCTTGGCAAGGTCCACCCCTCTCTCCACTTTCTGGTGATGGGCTGGTGTGCAGCTGCTTTAGTGAGTTCTCTGCCTCAACTTGTGAACTGCACAACCTGTGGGACAGTCCAACCATGGATCATGTCTTGATAGTTTGAGGTTCCTTTGAGCTTTGCATTGCCATGATGCTGCTGTGTACTTCACTTGAATTTGAGGCTGGAGGATCCTGTCATCTTTTATTGCCTGAGTTCGAGATCCCCTGGGGCCTGCTTCACTAAGCTCTTGAGCTGCTGACTGTTGGTGAACTGTCCTGCTGTTTACTTACTTGCTGCCTGTAGGCATTGCCGAAGGGGAGGCTCAGTTTGTTTCCTTGACCTTGGACTAGGCAACTCTTGTATGTTGAAGGACTTCCAGTATATTGACTGTCCCATGGACTTGAATTGAACTGAACACTCTGTACTGCTGTATGCGCTAATTAGCTGTTACATCCCTTCAGGATGTATCTATCTATCTATCTATCTATCTATCTATCTATCTATCTATCTAACTATAAGTGTCTTGGTCTTGTTTCTGTAGAGAACCCTACCTAACACAAACGTGCTCATCTTAGGTTCTTGGGTTCCTTTTTTCCATACAGCTGTTTCCAAGACGACTCATCCTTATAGTCATTGAGTGGTAATGAAAAATAGATCAATTAGTGTCCCACACACCCTATTGCCATAGTCCTACCCAATCTTTTCTCCTAACTGCTTGTCATTTGGTCACACTGTGGTAGTTTGGGTGATGCTGGAAACTGTCATTGGTATTTTTTAAATCAGCGAGATAACCCAAAGCGAACAGGTCTCACACTTTCTGAAATTTCTATTTATGACCGTGGTCATTAGGAAGAAGAAACTGAAAGATAACCAGGGAAATGATGCTCTGCATCACTAGTTCCTGGGAAGTACAAGCAGTGAGACTTAACTTTTACAGTCTTTGGACACGCTGTCGTGAGAGACTGGTCCCTGGAGAAGGGCATTATGCTTGGTTGGTGAGGTAGCGGAGCATCAGAAAAAGGACGGCCCTTGACAAGGTGAACTCCCACCGTGGCTTCCCCATGGGCTAGAACCTAAGAACAACTGTGAGAGTGGGGCAGGACCAGGCGGTGCTTCCTTCCGTTGAACGTGGGGTCACTGGGAGTGAAACTGACTTGAGAGCACGTAACAGGCACAACAACCCAACCTTCTTTTCAAGACAGTTTTCTGAGCACTTCACCACAAGTCATGCAACTCAGTCGTTCAACCAGCTCAAGAACAGTTATACAATTACCACCACAGTCAGTTCTAGAACATTTTCTTCTTCCTTGTATTCATTGTTAATCATGTAATTATTTTCTTCCTAATTGTGGTGAGAACATATACAACAAATCATTTTCCAATTCCACAAGTCCTACACATGTAATTCAGAGCTAGTGGTCTTGTACAACCATTATTGATAACCTTTTTAAAACTATGCCACCACCATTAATATAAACTACATGTCCCCTAAGCAACAACTCTTTCTCTTTCATTCATGATGATAACCAGGGGTCAAGTTTGGTTTCTTTTTTTTTTTTAACCCTTATAAATTTATTTCATTTCCAAATTAAAATTACATTCAATTAGATAAAATATAAACTTGCTCCAGTACCATTTATATAATATCCCTACTGTTTGAGCATAATTTTTAGTTACATAAAGATCACCTAAGAGGCATGCTTAGTATTGGTTGAGGCAGATAAAAAGGGATAACAAAAAATGGAAAGGTAAACTGTAGCTCAAATGTGTGACTTCTCAAAATAAATATATATGTATATATATTTTTTTGGGGGGCATCACTGCCCTCTGGTGGGAGTGGGAGGCCCAGCCTTGCTTCTGGAGAGCTGCTGCTGGATTTGAACCGCCAAGCCAGTGGACCCACACTCAACCACTATGCCACTGGGGTTCAGCCCTATTCTAGCTTCTAAGGAGCATCTAGCTGTATTAGTTTTCCAAGACAGGTCTGTTCATTCTTCTCAAAGTCCCTGGTCTAGTGGAGGTTTTTTGCCCATCAGTAATGCAATGACATCCATTCTTCTTTATTCACTCTCCTGATTTCACATGGACTTAAAAACACTATAGTTTGAATCAGGCACATCTTAGTCCTCAAATTGATAACTGCCTTAAAAAAAACACTTAAGAAAGAAAAACAAACACTTTAAAGAGGACACTTTTTGCAGATGACCCAATGCAATACATCACTTGATTTTTTTAACAGCTGCTTTCATGAAGTTTTGGTTTCTTTGCTGCTGTTGTTGTTTTGTGGGCAACACTGCCCTCTGGTGGGAGTAGGAGGCCCAGCCTTGCTTCTGGAGAGCGGCTGCTGGATTTGAACCACCAAGTCAGTGGGCCGCAGTCTCGCATTCAACCACTATGCCACCGGGGCTCAGCCTGGTTTGGTTTCTTTTATAGTAGTTTTCTTGGTTTAGTAGTCACATATTCATATACCATAATTAAATTGTTTTAAAAACCATTTTATCGGGGGCTCATACAACTCTTTTTTTTGTTTGTTTGGTTTTTTGGGGCATCACTGCCTCTGGTGGTCGTGGGCGCTACCGAGTGCAGCTCCTGAGAGCCGCCACTAGATTTGAACCGCCAAGCCCATGGGGCCGTAGTCCCACACTCAACCACTTACACCACTGAAGCTCAGCCCAGGCTCGTACAACTCTTATCACCATCCATCCATCCATCCATTGTGTCAAACACATTTGTATGTTTGTTGCCATCATCGTTCTCAAAACTTTTGCTTTCTGCTTGAGCCTTTGGTATCAGCTCCTCATTTTCCCCCTCCCTCCTGAACCCTTTATAATTTATAAATTATTATTATTATTTTGTCATGTTTTACATTGTGCGATGTCTCTCTTCACTCACTTTTCTATTGTCCAGTTCCCAGGCAGGAGGTTATATGTAGATTCTTGTAATCAGTTCCCCCTTTCTATCCCACCTTCCCTCCACCCTCCCAGTATCACCACTCTCATCTCTAGACCTGAAGGGATCATCTGTCCTGGATTTCCTGTGTTTCCAATTCCTATCTGTACCAGTGTACATCTTCCGGTCTAGTCATATTTGTAAGGCAGAATTGGGATCATGATAGTGGTGGGGGCGGCGGGGTGGGGTGGGGGAGGGAAGAAGCATTCAACAACTAGAGGAAAGTTGTGTCTTTCATCGCTGCTACACTACACCCTGACTGGCTCTTCCCCTCCCGGAGTTAAATTGCTTTTGCAAAGAGTTGTACATACATCATCACAAACAGTTCTGTGCTCCCTCCCCCCTCCCACATGCTTTTTTTTTTTTTTGCTCCTCAAATCCCTTCACCCTTTCCACCCTCAGCCTCCTCAACATCCCTGATAAACCATTGCATCAGTTAATGTCTCTATGCATCCATCCAGTCCTGTGCTTCACAAACTGGGAAACCAAACAGAAACAATGAAATCAAACCCCAAGGAGACAAAACAACGAGAAGATAATAACAACAACAGACTGCCATCAATATTTATAAAGACAGAGAAGCAATTTCTGTTGTGGGCCATCAAGAAGTATTTGGATCCAGAGCAAATTCAGGTTGTGTCAAGAGGGAGGCCAGCTGACCAAGTATCATATTGCAGCATGGTTTGATCCACCATCACCAAGTTTAGAACACTCTCTCTCTGAAAGCGAAGCAGCTCCAGTCCCTCACCTGTCACTTAATCTGACTAGTGACTCTGCAGATGGATTTTGGATTCCCACTGTCCTCCATAGCCTTTCACAAAATGGGTGTTCATAATTTAAGCTTTGATAATTTCCCTTTCAACATATTTGGATCACACAAGCTGGCATGCTTCCTCCGTGTGGACTTAGCTGATGCCTAACTTTGATGGATGCTTATTTAAGTCCCCAGACACTATTCTGATGGATAGCTGAACACCATCTGCTTTCTTCAGCATACTTTTCTGTAAGGATCCTTATCTTCCACGATCATTTCATGAAGGTGAGTATGGAGTAGAACCGTGTTATAAGGACTAACTGTTCTTGGATTGGGGCTAGAGTTAAGTGGGATCCCAGGATCCATCTGCTTATCCATAGGTTACGAAAGACTGGTTTACTTTGGCTTTGGCTGTCATTATGACAATTATAAAAACCAACACCAACATCACCAACTAAACAAAACAAAAACAAACAAAAAGCAGAAAAACAAGATATCAAAGATATAAAAGAGAAATACTTTGTCAAATATATCCCTGAGATATAAGGCAATTGCATTGATAAGATCAATAATTTACTCAATAGCATAGAATTTAAGGTACTGTTGATATGAGGAGTTTATGCTAGTATAGTCCAATTTAGAGCTGCAATCCACGAGTTGTTGCTTTGTACAGATTGATTTCTTAATTGATTGAGCTCTGTTTACACTCAGCCTAGGGATTGGTGCTAGGGGAAATTTTTCTCTATCATTTTTTTTTACAAGTTCAGACTTTTGCCTAAAAGATTAAAATCTATCATATTAATGTAAGAGGAGCATCGAGGAATTAAATATATGGCGGTTCTGGGCCTTCTTTCATTGGACACCCATTAAGCCAGAAGTCTTACCCCCAGGTCCAGTGATTGCCATTTCTACAGGTTTGGGGTGGTCACACTTTGCTTCCTCTCCCATTAGAATATTTCAGCCCAAGTCCATGGGTACAGGTAGTGTGTTAGTCCGGGTAGGTTAGAGGAACAAATTTCATAGACATGCATATAGATATAAGGAAAAGATTTATATACAAGAGGAACAGGACATTGAGCCCAGTCCAGTTCAAAGTCATAATCCAATATTAACCCATATGCCTGAAATCAATCTATAAAGTCTCCTTCTGACTCACCAAGTCACAGGTCAGTAGGTCAGTGGGTGAAGAATCCCGGCTCTGGCAGGGGTCTCCCCATGGCTCCTAGCTTCCAGGGCTCAGGGTCCATCAACAGCAGAAGCAACTCCTCGCAGGTAGAGGTCTTCATGTGGCCACCCCAGTTTCAGAGGTCTGGCTCCATCAGGGCCAAACCGTGTGGTTTCTCCGCCGGCTCCTTCAGCTTCTCGGACGCTGTCATCTTGTCTTGTCTATGATTCATTGTCTCTGAGACTAACTCCCAACCACTGGGAAAGATAGCTTCTCATCTTCACTAGGGAAATATCGGGAGATTTCCCAGAAGTCTCAGGAGAAAGCCATGCCCACACGGAGGCCTCGTTGGCTACTCAATAGCTATCTCCAGATTAACAGACTAGACTCCACCCCTACATCTCAATTGTGAAATTAACATAAGCACATGACTGCCACAGGTAGTTTTGAGATAGGGCTCAGTTTAGTCAGTCAAGCTTCTATATCGAGTCCTTCTATTGTAGCACTTGGGGGATGCTGTGTTGCTGTAAGGCCAGTGTCTAAGGTCATCATGGTGCTTGTTAACTGAGGCTTGGGTAGAAACAAATTGTAGTGTCTATTCAGGAACATAAAATTGGGTTTCTTCATCCCCTTTGGTTCCCTACAATTATTATGTCGCCTCCCTTTCTAATGTGAAATTGCTCATCCCCACCTCCCACATTCACCAACAGAAACAGCAGTGTCTCCTCAAATATGGAGATGTTCCCATCCCCTGGTTTTCATTTGATTTTCCAGTAAGGGTTTCCTCTCAGAGTCTTGTCTCAATCAATAGCGCAATCTTTACTGGGGATTTACAGAGACTTGTATTGAAGGGGTAATTTTACTCTACCTTGTGTTCCTTCAATCATGAAAAATGAACTTCCCCACTCTTTCAGTTACATTTTCTACAATTACAATTTTTAATCATCAACAACCCTGCTGACAATCATTCCTTAACCATATAATCTTAAAAAATTACAAATCATTTTATTAGGGGCTCATACAACTCCTATCATAATCAATACATATGTCAATTGTATGTAGACTACATCTGTACATTTGTTGCCATCAACATTCTTGAAACACCCTCCTCTACTTAGGCCCTAATCTTATTAACATACTCTCCCACCTTCTCTTCCCTAAACCACCAGGAAAAGATAAAACTGTTCAATGGGGATTCTATTGGTTTGACTAATTTTAAGACCAAACACACTCATGAAAGGTTGTAAGTCAGCAACTTCATCTCCTTATCTCCCCCATTATCCAGATTCTAAATCGACTTTTCTAAGAACCCAGTACTCTGTGAGATACACAAGCTCTCTGATCTGAACAATTTTCATTCTAGTTGGAACTTTGAGCATCTAGAGCCACAAGCAAAGTAGTGTTCATGAAAATCTATCAAAATACAGCAATTTGCATCAGTTAATGTGGTGAGGTTCTGACCCTATCAACTCCAGCCTTCACTAGGTCATATGGACACTTGCCAGACAATCTGGCCTCTTCACATATGTTCATCAGCCCTAGTCTCTGATAGCTAGATTATGCCCATAGGTTCATTATCCAAACAACTCTTTAAACTTCAGACCAGTCAGCTTACCTGCTTCTTCTTTCTGGTTCCTGTGAATCAGGTCAAGAGATAGCTATTGAATATGTTCAAATTCAGTCCATCTCTTCCTTGTTGCCCCCCACCCCCACCCTGCAGCTTCTACGCCACAAGTGGATCCAGGTGCTTACAGCACAGCATGCATACCAGTCTACTTGCTGGCTCCCTATAACTTCCAGTCCTATAAGGTCTCCTGTGATGGGCAAAGACTCTTCCAATCTAGGTCTGTCTACAGGGAAACTGTTTACTCAAAATTCAAAAAGTCTAAGAATCACCTTTTATCCCCTACAGTCTCTCAGCAGGCCCAGAATACTTTTCAAATGCAAATGTCCTGACCCTCAAAGATCTGGGTGGGGCTTTTCTAAGCCCTTTTACTTAAATTTGGTTTAAAACCAAATAAAGTCCTTTCTGGTAATTCCTAACTTTCTGGCCATTCCCAACTTTTCTTTTATTAAATCCAACTGTTAAAGATTAAAGTGGGATCTTACAGACTTTCTTTCATCATAATTTCCCATGTTTATTTCGATCACATTATGTCTATAACACCAGGAAGAAGGGGTCAATATAATCCCAGTATAGTCAACTAAATAGATCATTTAAAACACTCAAGTTCAAGTCTTTCTTAATCAGACAGACCCTCCCATTCGTAGGCACATGGTCTTAGACTTCTAGCAGTATCTCACAAGTCCTGGTCTTTTAGCAACAATTTTGTCTATTCTGCCTGGATTTTGCCCCTGTGCACAATCCCTTTCAGCCATTTCAGGTAAGAATAGTTATAAAAAAAAAAAAGGATGACTTAATCAGAATTTTCATTTCTCATGCCCCTTTGGTTCTTTCTTTGATAAATGCATACGAGCCTGGGGCCATGTTAAGATATTCTGCTTCTCACCCTGTCTGCCTGTCCAGTAGCTGGGAGGAATGGTTGGGGTTAGAATAAGTAATGAAGGAAGGACCACAAAGGCTTCTCTGACTCCTGCCCTGTGACAAAAGGGCGGGCAGAGCAGGCCAGCTATGCCCACCTCTATGCCATTCTTGCACTACACATTCACTGCTTTCATATTGCTGTTAAGGCGCCTTCGAGTGGGTTCTGACTCAGAGGTGAACAGATTTTTTAAAAAAAAATCATTTTATTGGGGACTCATACAATTCTTATCACAATCCATACATCCATCCATTGTCTGCAAAGCACATCTGTACATTTGCTGCCACCATCACTCTGGGGACATTTTCTTTGGTATTGGCTCCTCCTTTTCCCACTCCCTCTCCACTCCCCCCTCCCTGAACAGAATTTTAAAAAATGGATGAGATTGCATAGATACCCACTATAAATGGACCAGGACAACACACAGTCCCGAGCCAGCCTCGAGATAACTTTTGTTGGAGTCCATTGTGGCCAACCCGTCTGGTTGAGTGTTTTCCTCTTTTTCAGCGGCCCTCGACTTTACCCAGCATGAGGCCCACTTCCAGACCCTGGTCTGTCATGATAACGTGCACAAAGGGCGCCCTGCCATCTTTGATTCACAGTAGCACTCAGGCTGTACTCCTTCCAAGACAGAGCTTTTGGTTCTTTTGGCAGTCTTGGCACTGTCAACATTCTTCTCCAGCAGCATAATTCAAATTTACTGATTCTTCTTCAATTTTCCTTATTTAATGTCCAACTGTTACATGCAGATGAGGCAACTGAAAACAGCAGGCCTTGCGTCAGGTTACCTTTGACCTTGGGCTGCAGCAGGCAGTAAGTCTTTATGTTTCCTACTGAGGAGTATTTCACTTCATGCAGACACCACGTTTTGGTCATCCATCGGTTTCCACTGAGGTTTGTGCCACCCTTTGGCTGTGGTGAGCACTGCTGTAATGAACTTGTAGGTACAAGTGCCTTTGTCAGGCACTGCTTTTAAGTCTGTTGGGTATATGCCCAAGAGTGGAAGTGTTGCATCACATAGTTGCTCTAGTTTTAGATTTTTGAGGAACCACAGTGTATTTCACAAGGGCTGGGCTGTGTTACCGCCCCATCAGCGGATCAGTGTTACTATTTCCCCAAGTCCTCTCCAGCATTTGCTGTTTTCTATTCAAACAAACAAACAAACAAACAAACAAACGAACAAACATCTTAGCCCTTATTGTGGGCATCTCATCGTGCTTTTGGTGACTAATGATGGTGAGTGTGGGATAAAGACAGGACTTTTCCACATTTATATACTCCAAAATATTTTTAGTATATGTGCCGCCGAAGCAAACACTATACTCCAGCAAACACTATACTCCAAAATATTAAGCAAACTATCTACCAGCATTTGGTGTGGAAGTTAAGTTAACTATTCTCTCTGAAGCTCCCAGTTATCTGAGGCCTTTGTGTGTCTCACAACAGAGCTAATGCCCCTGCTGTTAGGATGATAGTTCGCTTTCCTTAAAGCCTGTGGGCTGATTCACATGCTGTTGCTCTTGATCTCTTGTGAAGACTCACATCCAGGAGTCTTCTGGGGTCTGGTCTTGTCACACAGGACCCTAATACTTCCCTTTCCTATGATGTATGCATATGGCACAACTCCTTCCTGTGATGTATGTCCTTGCCTGTAATTAGGGGCCTGGCATGGCTGTAGAGAGCATATAAGGATTGGACATGGGATAGAGGCTTTTGCTTTCCTGCCTCTCTCCTGCCTTCCTCTCCTGCCCCTTGGTGCCAGACACTGCCAGGCCCCTCTCCCTCATCATGTAATCTCTTCCCCCACTCTCCCTCTTCACGTGGACTACCAAGCAGGGCAGAGGTGAGCATGCTACCATGATGTGAAAGGTGTCTGACTCTCATTATTTCTCTCTTTCATGTTCTTTATATCCTTATTATAATAAATAATAATTATCCCTGTACAACTGCGCCTATTGAACCCGTGATGTACGTATCAGAAGCTGACTTCTTCTTATAGGTGAGCATCTTTTGAAGTGGTTCATGGTCATTTGAACATTTTTCTTGGTGAAATGTCTACTGAAGTCCTTTGCCCATTACATGATGGGGTATTTGTCTTTCTGTTATTGAATTATTGATATTTAATACATATTTTATTTTAGATTCTTACTGGATGTGTGATTTCTTTCTTTTTTGGGGGGTGCATCACTGCCCTCTGGTGGGAGTGGGAGGCCCAGCCTTGCTCCTGAAGAGCTGCTACTGGATTTGAACCG
The DNA here is from genome assembly GCA_004026705.1 of Nesogale talazaci. Lineage (NCBI taxonomy): Eukaryota > Metazoa > Chordata > Mammalia > Afrosoricida > Tenrecidae > Nesogale > Nesogale talazaci. The sequence goes on from PVJH01007825.1 coordinate 50,546, forward strand.
CCACGCGAGTGGGCTGCAGTCCTGCACTCAATCACTACACCATCAGGGCTTAGCCCGGATGTGTGGTTTCTAATGATTATTCTCCAAGTCTGTAGCTTGTACTTTGATTATTTTGGGAAATAAAAAAACCTTATGAAATATTGTTGATTTATTTTAATTTTTATGAAGTATCATTTTTCAAAAAATATTTTATGAAGTACCATTGTTTTATTTTGTCTTTTCTCTGTTCGTCCTTTTATTATTATATTAAATAATCTGTAGTTGAAAGCGAGGTCTTACAGCTTTGTCCCTGCTTGTTCTTCTAAGACTGTAATGGTTTTAGTTTGCACATTTAAATTCATATTCTATTTTGAATTTCTGTGTGTATATGACACAAGACAGAAACCCTGTTTCATTTTTCAGTGTGTGGAAATTTGATTTCCCCACTGCTTACTGAAGATCCTCTCCTTTCCCCATGTAAGGAACTTAGCACCTTTGACAAAAGTCCTTTGACCATAGATGTGTGGATTTACTTCTGGACATGCAATTCTAGCTCATTGGATTGCGTGGTAGTTATATAATCTGTAGTCAGTTTGAGAGAGTTACTAGTGAAGAAGTGGAGGCTAGACTGCCAATCATCGTGTAGTCAATGAGGACTCTGTGTGTGCCTGGCCTTTTCCTGAGGATTCTGGGAATTACAGTTCTTCCTTGGAGGTGGGAGACACGTTCTTCTCTCCATCACTCCTTGAGAGACGCTCTAGTAACAGGACACATGATAGTATGCTGATAGACCTTGTGTTCTGGGAACTGGAGGAGCCACCTGGAGATACTTGTCAGCACTGAGATGTTTCTACCACCACTGGATTCACAAGACTTTGCACTCACTGGCTTATGATCTCCCTGCATTCGGCATCATTGCATGTGTTTTGTGAGTCTAAAGAGGACTTTATAGATGGATATCAGACATATGCGCTAATATCAGACATATGGACTTAATCTGGGCTGTTTTCTCAATATTCAACTACCCTTGTATATAAATTTCTTTCTTTCATTCTTCTTTTTTTTTTTTAGGCATCACTGCCCTCTGGTGGAATTGGGAGGCCCAGCATTGCTGCTGCTGGGTTTGAACTGCCAAGCCAGTCGGCCGCAGTCCCGCACTCAACCACTATGCTACTGGGGCTCAGCCCTTTCTTATACACATACCACTGTCCATGAATTTGTTTCTCTGGTCTTCCCAGACTAACACAGACTGTGTCTATTGCTCTATCAATGCCAGGCTTGATTATCATAGCTATATTAAAAAAACCAAAACTGAACCCACTGCCATCAAGGTGACCTACTTACAGTGACCCAACATAAGGTTTCCAATAACTCTTTACGGGAATTGACAGCTTCCTTTTCCTCCCTCAGAGTAGCTGGTGAGTCTGAACCTCCAACTCACTGGAAGTTCACAGCTTACCTCACAGCACCCGCTAAGCTCTGTGCTTGCAAATGAGGAAGTGCGAGTTCTCCTACTTTGTTCCCTTCTCTCATATTGTTTTTAGCCTCTGGAGTGTCTTACCTCAAACCACAATGGATTGGCACAGTAACTCAGGGAGAGGACTGTGAAGTCTTTCATTTTTGCTTCAGGTCACTGTGGGTCAGAACTGACTCCACGGCACTCAACAACAGCAACAACAACCATACAACCTTTCTCTATGAAGCTGAGGATTGACCCACCACAACTTTGAGAGCCTAGAAGAAAGAAGCAAATGAAGGAAGGCAGTTCTTGGGGATGTGCTGTGCTTTACCTCCCTCTGCCCCTAAAAAAAGGGAGGAAGTGTTCTCAAGAATCCATCAGAGAACATGACACGTCTGCTCGGTGGAGAAGGATGACTGTATGGGGAGAGCAGAGCGCTAACATGGCGTCAGATGACTATGATGATGGGGCCAACTGAAAGGACTTGAACTTTGGGGAGTGATTAGAAAGTTGTTAAGGGGGGGAGGGCTTATTCGAACTAATTTATGTTCAGAATACTCACTCTGGCAGGCGTGGTGCATCATAGAGAGATAGGAAACTTGCACGATTGCTAGTACAATGTTTTAAAAAGAGGAGTCTTTAGGGTCATGCGTTATCTGTGGGGATAGATTCCAGATCACTCTAGACGTGGACTCATCCATATGGGCAATTGATCAGGGAATGGGTAAGAGGGAGCAGAAGTCATCCATGATCACTGTCCAGGCACCATGTCTGCTAAATCAGTAGGAGGTGCTGACTTAACCTCCTAGCTAACAAGTGAACCAATAGGAAAAAGGTGATGTGTGTGTGTGTGTGTGTGTGTGTGTGTGTGTGTGTGTGTGTGGAGGGGTGGTGGTGGGGGTAGAGCGGTGGGGGGAAGGGCCCACTCTTAGCTAATATTGTCTGGGCAGTGAGTTTGGGTTGGGTTTACTTACTTGTGTTACTGAGGAGAAATAGTTCACCATGGATTCATAAGTAAGCACAAGGAAGTTCATGTGTACCTTGCTTACTGTAAACTGGTGCTTACTGGTTTATCTGGCCTGACCTATTCTCTGCCTGAGCCTCCACAACTCCAGCTTTCCATCCCCAGTTCTCTGACTTGTGACCTGTGGCTGGCGAGATGGGAGAACAGAGCCAGTGCCCAAGTTCCTCTGTACTAGGTGTTGGAAAGGAAAGAAGTTCCACCCTCAAGACTGCACAAAAAAAGGAGATCCAACTCCTTGGGTCACCATGGGCACAGTTCCCTACCGGCAGAGTGTGGGGGATCCAAGTGCCACTGCAGAGAGTAGATGGCTTCGTTGAGGTTCTCCCACTCCTGGAAGGTTTTACAGAGCCCATGGGCATCAGCAGGAACCATGCCCCCCTCCATCCTCTGCTCCCCCTTCCCCAGGTGGCATTTCAGACCAGGACAGGAAACACTCATGTTATTTGAGCTCAGATTCAGTGAGAGGTGAAAGTTTGTGTCAGGCAGACTTGGATCCTAAGACTGGTTTTATCATTCCCCAGCTATGGGGCCTTGGGTATGTCACTTTCTCTTTCTGAACCTCACCTTCCTTATCTACCATCATATTTGTTCCAAAAGGTTATTGTAGGAATGAAACAAGACAGTGCAAAAAAGTTCCTTTCACAGTGTCTGTGAAAGAGGAAGTACATGCAAATGCTTGCTTTCTTTCCTGGTCAGAGGCCAGCATCTCAGTGCTGGTGCAGGTCTCCACATAGCACCTCCAGTTATCTGAGAGTCTCAAAAGCAGGAATATGAAGGAGAGAGGGAGAGAGAAAGAGAGAAAGAGAGAGCGAGAGAGAGAGAGAGAGAGAGAGAGAGAGAGAGAGAGACAGAGAGAGAGAGAGAGATCCCAGAATCCTTATGAGAAGGCTACGCCCACAAGGAGGCATCATGTGTCTGAGACCTGATGGCTGGGCTAACCTCCACCCCATTCACTCTTAATACCCTCAAGTTGACATGAGATTATGTAACTATCATCACATATAGTTCACACATCATACAATTTAATAGTTTAAACATATTACAAAGAGTTGTGCAATCAACTCTCGAACATGAATTCAACTTTCCCCACAAATTTTTGAAGCCTCCCGCATAGAGTCTCATCTCCGGGTTCTGTTATCCTTCTCTGAAGAGTGTCCGTGCTTTCCTGTAGAAGATGGCTACGTGGCCAACAGAGGCCTTGACCACAGTGCTTGCTGAGCCCCAGTGAGTTGGCAGGACTTGGGCTCCCAGACTGTCCAGTCTCCCCGCAGTCATTTTCTCCTGGTGTAACTTTTCCTGGGTTCACGCTGCATGCCCTCAGACTCACTGAGGTTATAGACACATCGATTTTAGGCCTCATTTGACATTAGCAGAATTTCCTCCCTCAATTTCCAGGTACTTTAGTCCTCAAGAAAGGAGCCCTGGTGCCGTAGTGGTTGTGAGTTGGGGTGCGATCCAGGAGAAAGACTGGACACTTTACTCCTGTAAATGGTAACAGTCGCAGAAACCCACCGGGTGTCGCTACGAGCCAGCATCCCCTCGGTGGCAGCGAGGTTTTTCTCAGGAAGGAAGCTGTGGCTTTATTGTCAGAAGCACTGGACGGGTAACCCCAGGCTGTCATCAGTCACCAGCCATCCAGAGGGCCAAGGAGCGATGTGCAGATGTGGAGATCCCGGACAGGTCGCTGAGAGTCCGAGTGCCTTCCGGGGCAGCGAGTCTGGTGACTCCACAGGCACGATGCCAGAAAGCACAAGCTTACGGAGGAGCAAGAACTGACTGGTTCAATGTGTTTCTTAACCAACATGCTTACTTTCTTTGAAAAAATGTAATCCCCTCTGCTTCGGCTGGTGTTTTGTTTTTAATATTTTGTCTAGATGATATAATTGGTCCCAGTTGGAGAATTAGTGTGAGAGAAGCTAGTCTGCTATTATTAGAAACAGAACTTTTCCATCATTTTTCTCTCTAAAATTTCAACACCAACAAATATTAAAGAATTATGAACCAAGGAGGCAATGAAAAAGGTCCTCAGACAAATACTCTGGGTCTCATAGGAATGGGGCCTACTCATTGTTATAGTCTCTGACTTAAATGCCCCTATAGTCAAGTAACCAGACGTCCCACTTTTAAACAATTTTCCTGCGTCCTGCAGTGTTGTAAAAAAGTCCCAATTTTTGGAAAGAATGCACAACAAGCTAGGGAATGATGGGAAAACGGGAAGGGAATAGACCCCCAACCCCCCACCCACCTCCCGTCAATGGTGTCTCCCTTTACCAATGTTATACACAGGACAGAGTAGAACTGCCCCTTTTGATGGTCTTCAGTTACTGCCCTTGTGATTAGCAGCCTAACGTGGAATCCATTACACCCCGAAAGCTCCTTCTCTAGAGGGCACAATAAAACTGCGATGTAAGGTTTCTGTGACTGTAGCCCTTCACGGGAAAAGAGAGCCTCATCCTTGTCTTGCTGAGTGGCTGGTGGCTATGAACTGCTTGCCGACCATCTGGTTAGCAGCTCCATGCACCACTCAGGGTCCTTAGGAAAGGAGCAATATAGTATGGTAGTTAAGAGTATTGCCCTTGGAGATGACCTTGGATTTGAATCCTGCCTTGTCTTGACCATCTATGTGACCTGAAGCAAGTAAGTTCCTTAAACACTGGGGTTGCTATGCTCTTACTATAAAAGGGAATAATTATACCAGATCTTTCCTAAGAGTTGGTGTGTGTGTGTGTGTGTGTGTGTGTGTGTGTGTGTGAAACGAAATGTTTAGCACCGGAGCTGGCACATCGTCAGTCTTTAACCAAAGGTGGCCACTCCTCTTGGGTAGGGAGTGTGCCTTTTGCTCCTGGATGGTCAGGAGGACAGTGAGTCGGAACCAGAGGACTTGCTTTCTCAGGCTGTCAACACACGTCTTTGTTCGGTTGAGGCCGTCTAGGCTGCCAGCTCTAGACACTTCCAATTGGTTGGAAATCAGAGCGGTCTCCCACCTCCGAATTCTCCGATGTTCCAGTTGAGGCTTCCCAAGTGGTTGGAGGATCCAAACCAGCCACATTGAGAGCTTAAAGGCGTGTGATCGCTGAGCCGCAGTGGCGTAGTGGTTGTGTGTGGGACTGTGGCCCACAGGGTTGGCGGTTCAAATCCAGCAGTAGCTCTCCAGGAGCAAGGCTGGGCCTCCCCTTCCACCAGGGCAGTGATGCCACAAAAAACAAACAAACAAAACAACCAAAGGCGTGTGATCAAGCTGACTGGGACGAACAGCAAGATGTCCCGTGCTGCACGCTCAAGGGCAAAGGCGAGGCAATGATAGAACCATCTCACCATAAACACCATTGTGAATGCTACGTCCAACACATTGTGCAAGCTCCACTGCTGCCTGATTCCAGAGCATTCTCCTCGCTCTTGAGGAACCTAACCCTTGTATCCAGGGAGCAGTGACTCGGTCACCCCCTCCGCCCAGCCTCTTGAAACCACGAATATGCTTTTTGTCTCTCTGAATTTGCTTAGTATGGATGCTTCACATCCATGGAGGCCAACGCCATGTGGTTTTGTTTGTGTTTGACTTCTTCCACTTAACATAATGTTTTCCAGATTGGGGCACTGCCTTGAAGTTTTTAGAAATTCATTTTTATATGAACTGCGGTATCTCGTTTCACTTTCCCAAGTTAACTCTTTCATGAGGTCTTTGGTGGGGAACAAAGACTTCTGATCAGGGGAGGTTGGGTCAAAGTGGATGCTCTGCAGGGGTTGGAGTGGGGGACAGACACACTTCTCGATGGGATATAAAAAGACGTTTCCCAGCTTTTCTCTCCCCAGTATATGTCAGACCTAGGCACTGCTTGCAACTAATGATAAATAATTGTCAAGTTATTTCCCTGAAGCATCCAGAGCAAGCAGACTCTATTGTCTGTCCCCGCCATAGGTGGGACTCACTCCCTCCTGATAGGGACAGTGATTGTTTCCCCTGAAAGCTTAGAATAAATCAAGTCTCCACCTCAAGGATGATCAAGGTTAGGCTGCCATCGTGAATCTAGGATCCGTTCATCTTGTCACATGTGTTCCCTTAATCCCTCTTCTTCCTATGGACAGTACACCCCTAGATCATCCCCCGCCCATTACTGTATTGCCTAGAGGACAACCTCTCCCTGTGACGTATGTCTTTACCTATAATTAGGGAGGTTGCCTGGCCCCAAAAGATACTGAAGCCTTGGTTAGAAATAAATTGCTCTCTCTCTCCTGCCCTTCTCTCCTTCTGCATGCCCACGTGGACCACCAGGAAGGGCTGAGGTGAACATGCTACCATGAAATGTGTCTGACTCCTTTGTTTAACTCTCTCTCCTATCTCTTCTGATTTCTATGGCTTTACTATAATCTTTATATATCTTAATCATACAATGGTGCCTCCCAGACCTGTGACAGTCTGAGGCCTGGTCTACCCGCCCCACCTCCCGCACACACTACCCTTGGTAGATGCCTTTTTCCTAGCTCTGTGGTCATAGAAGCACCACAAAGGATCTTTAAAGAACAGGAGTTTATTTGCTCACAGTTCTGGAGATTCAAAGTCCAAATCAGGGTCACAGCCATGTTGACTCCTTCTCTGCTGTCATTCCTGGAGTGTTTCTTGGATCCCTGGTGACTCTCACATAGCATCTGTCTCCCCCACTGTGTGTGGGTAAATCTAAGTCTGTGTTTATTCCAGGCTTTTCCTAACTTGGAAATGATTAGCATTTGAACCCACCCTAACTGAGTATCATTTAAATATAACAACATCACAAGCTATTTCCAAATAGGATTACAGCTTTAGATTCTAACACATCTTCGTTTTTTTTGTTTTTCCCCTAGAGGCTAGCGGTCCAAGCACAGGGCACCGGCTCTAGGGGAAGGCTGCCCTGTCTGCTCTGGGGGGAAATCCTCATCGCCTCTTCTCTTGGTGTGCTCTGGAAAGCTCCAAGCGGCGTCCCACCAGGTCCCCGACGTTCGTGGCTGGTCTCCTCTCTTCCCAAGAGCCCTGGCGGCATAGTGGTGACATTTGGCCCACTAACCATAAGGTCGGCAGTTTGAAGCCACCAGGTGCTCAGAGAAAGACGCAGCTTTATACTCCTGTAAAATGTTAGTCTCAGAAACCCATAGGGGCTGTTGTCCCCTAGGATTGCTCTGAGTTGGAACTGACCGGATGGTAAGGAGTTTGGTTTGGTTCAGTTCGTCTGGGACTCATCTATTCTTTCATATTTCAGAGGTGACTGGTTAAGACCTAGTCTACGCTGACTTGGTTTCATCGCAATAGTACAGAAAACTTAGTCCCAAACCACGGTCGGAGGGTTGCCCGTTGACAACGCACATTTTTGGAGGACACGGTGAAATCCCTAACCAAAAGAATGAAAATTGAGTTGAAAGGGCTACAGCCTCTGTCTGACTCAGGCTTCAAGAGTTCCCAAACTCAAAACTCACCGCCATTGAGTCGATTCTGATCCATGGCCACTCATCAGAGCAGAGTAGAACTGTCTTTGTGGGTTTCTCAGATTGAACAGTTTTACTGGTGCAGAACACCTCATCCTTGTGCCGATCCCCAAGTCAACAAGGAAGAGGCAAGAGATCCTGGGAAAGACCGACCTGATGGACAGGGAGACCATCAAGACAGATCTCCAGGACATCCGAGGGCCTCACACGGCGATCTGACAGCAGCAAGGAACTAGCATCTTCATAGGACATCCGTTCTCTGGAACCAAATTGCAGACTGACCTGCACCAAGTTCTGATTCCACCGCAGAAGGGGAGGCCAAAGGCGATAGTATTTCCAACGGACAAAACTTGACAGTATAGTTTCCACCCTTCTGACTAGCTGAACAGAGAATCATAAATGAAAGAAAAAGAAGAGACATGTGATCCCCTTCCTGGGCTTTACTTGATTTTATTTCTGTTTCTGCTCCTGGATGACTACGCAGTGCTGCTCTCCTTCAAAACAGGACCCATCCAAGAAGGGTCCATCATTGGCCCTTGCCTCTGAAGAGGCAGCCTGCCGTCCCTTTGGGAGGCAGACTTGCTTTTTGAGCCCCGAGTCCAGGGAAGCTGCTGGGGAAGTGAAGTCAGAGACCATGGCTTGGCAAGCCAGAGGTCACCCTCCACTCGGCCTGAAGCAGTCACGGTCATCGGACTTACTGCTTTCTCTTGTGAAAGTGTCACTTGAGCTGCAGAACTTCCTTCCCTGTCCCTTTGTTTTTGTTTCCTCTTTGTAAACATGTTGTTGGGGTGACGCTCACGTGACACAGACGGAACCATTTCCGTGTGTACAGTAAGGACAGCACGTGGTCTGTGCTGGCCGCAGCCATCACCTCTCTTCAGCAGAGGAGACCCTGGGCTCTGTGAACAGTGGCTCCTCCTGCCCCTTCCCTCCAGGCCCCGATGACAGCTATCTGCGTTCCACATCTATGAATGGACCCAAGCTGGCTATTTCATAGACGTGGAATCAAACTGCCTTGGGCCTTTTGCCTCTGGATTATGCCCCCTTCCCTGGTACCCTTATCGTGAGTGGCAGTTAACTCATCCCTGACTGGCAGCAAGCCCACTCTATCAGACGACAGTGCTCCATACAGTTTCCACTGACTCAGTTTTAGGAGTCATGTCAGAGAGCCACGTCTCTCTTCCTGGTCCATCATCGTCTGGGAGCTTTGCCGAAACCTTCTTTCAGCATCCTAACTGCTGATAGCCAGGTGGGGATGATGCACAAGGTGCATTGACTGGGAATGAAAGCCAGGTCTCACACGTGCATGGGAGAGGAGACTCCTACCAAGGACCCACTACTAGCCCCTACACCTGCAGCACCCTATAGCACCATCCTTTCTAACTGGGGGCCCCCAACCCCCAGTCCAGGCCGTCCTTGGGCTTTTCTGCTTTCCAGGAATTAAGCCAGAGAAAGGAAGGAAAGGGAGGATGGGAACTAAATCAGTTCAAGAAAAAGAAAGGCAGGGGTTTCTAATCAGGCCCAGACAGCTGACTTTGGTTTGGAGACCAATTATCTCAGGCCACTGGGCTTCAAGTCCGGAGGCCAGGGCCTCTGTGGGAGTCAGACTTACGCCGGTCCTTGACTTGAAACAGATGCTTGGTGCCCATGAAGAAAAGCATGAGTTTTGAATGAATGCAGCCCAATCTTGACTGGTGTGCCTGGATTTTCCCAAGGCTGTACTTACAATCAGGCAAAACACATGGGGAGACAGTGCTGGGATCAAATTGCCCCTTAAATTCCAAGTGGCTACACCTGGCCACAGCAGTGGCGGCGGTGGCAGGAGACACACATCATAAACTCAGGCCAGTTTGGGTACTTCGTGGATTGTTATCTTGGACAGGGGGTTCGGACCGTAAGTGGAGCACATTGCAGGGGGAGGAAATTGAAGAGGAAGGGTTCTCCTGTCTTCGCCAGACACAAGCTAAAGAGCAGCTCTCTGTCTGGTTTCTTTCTGGCGGCCATCATTTTCCCCGAGGTGCGCAAGGCCCCACTCTTTGTTTCACAGGGGGAGAAACATGGGATGGGCGTGCAGAGCATATTTTGAGCAGGTTCTCGCTGGATTTGCTTCGTGTGGAATAGACATATTTCTTCCTGTCTACGAAGCTCTGTCCACCAACCCACCTGTCGGTTTGTCAGCCTGTGGGGTTTGTGTGTTTCTGTGACACTGGAAGCTATGCCATCAGTACTTCAAATGCCTGTGGGGTCACCCATGGTGCACAGGTTCAGCAGAGGGGCCAGACTAGGAAGAAAGGCCTGGGGATCCCCTTTCCAGAATGAGCCGATGAAAACCCTGATGCTCACAATGGAACCCTGATAGAGTGCCGCCTGGTGAACCCCTAGGATGGAGGGCACTCAGAATTCAGTGACCACCACAATGGCCCGGAGCACCCCGAGCATCCTGTAGGGGGCGCTAGACCAGGCAATGCACCTGGGCTCACCCTGGGACAGAGCAGCTGGGTCCTGAAATCACATAGCACCGGCCGCTCCTTTCACAGCACTGATACATACAAAGTCAGATGCTTTAGGGCAAGGGATGCTTCTTCCCAAGGCCCCAGTTTCCTGGGCTCGAAATAAAGACATTAGATTAATTATGCTTCTAGGATTCGTTATTATTAACATAAACTTTTGACTGAGAGTCGGTGAAGGTTCACAGAGCAGATCAGTTTTCCATTCAATGAACCACATGCAACTGGTTTCATCTCACTGACGGCAGCCCTCTTCCCCGTCTCCCACCCCGCAGTGTAATGGCCCTCATCTCAATGCTTTCCTGTGCTTCCCATTTCTAGTCCTTCGTCTTTTCCTGACCTTTCTGAACCATGTCCTTGAGTCCAGGCTGCCCTTTTGATTTCAAATGGCTGCTGATTGCCTTCCCTGTATAATGGCTCCCCCCAGAGAACTCGGCTATAGTTTAGCTAATCATGGAGCCCTGATGGTGAGCTCATTTCCAGATCTGAAGGCTGACTACGGGGCATGACATCTGGGGTTCCACTAGTCTCTATCCAGTCAAGTACGCCTGACCTTTTAAAATGATTTTTCTCCCATTCTATCCAGGACCTTCCCATGAGCCTTTGCAGAGCAGTTGGTGAGGATTAATTCTGATGTTCAGGGTGCGCCATAGTTTTAGTTTTAACTCAGTGTTTTCATATAAATCAATTCCTCGTGGTAAGTTTTGGCCAGGTCACTTTGCTGAGCTGTCAGTAGATTTTATGAGCTCATTTCCTTGTTTTCCTGGAGATGTTAAGAGAGCTGACATAATTTACCCAGGTGACACGATAACTTAGTGGCTACCCTAGGACGCCCAACCTCAGTGACTTAGATGCTTATTCTAGGGCTTTAGTTAAGCGTGAGGCTGTCGTCACCGAGGCTGGGGGTTAAAACCCACCAGTGACTCTGAGGGAATGAGAAAGATGAGCCCATGTGCTTCCACGAAGTTGGACAGCCTCAGAAACCCTATGAGGCGACTTTGCTCTGTCCTATAGAATTGCCTTGAGCTGGCCATGGGTTTCCGTGCTTTTCCTCAAAGGCCAGAGACAGCCAGGATGCCCGTGAGTCCATCAGCTGCACTGTGCTGCCAGTTCTCAAGGCGTAGTACTTGGAGGATGGCCCTGGTGGACACGAGTCGAAGGCTGCTTGAGGAAGGGCCGGGCTTATCCTCCCTGCTGTGGTCAGTCACGGGCTGAGGTCCGTCTAGGACCGTCAGATCCCTGATCTCAGCTTTCGGGGCTCATAATCTCCTCCCATCCCTAGAAATCCTTCTTGCAGTCCACCACCCCTTTTCCCTCCTGGGGAAACCTGCTGTGGGGGTTCACTGCCCTCCACTCAGGTCTGACTCACCGTGGTTCTCAGTCCAATAGAAGGAAGCGCTGCCCAGACATGGGGGGTCCTCACATGGTGATACTCAAGCCACTGCTCCAGTTTCGGAGTCAGTCCATTGCACAGGGGTTTTTCTTACCAATTTTGAAGTCTTTCTCCAGGGGCTGGTCTCCCCTGGTAACATGGCCAGAGTACAGGACACAAAATCCTGTTTTCCTTACTGCTCAGGAGAATTCTGGCCATATCTCCAAGACAGATCTGTTTGTCCTTGTCACAGTCCATGGCATTTTCACTATTCTTGGGCAGCACCATAATTCAAATGCATCGATTCCACTTTGGTCACTTTTATTCTCTAACTTTCACGTGCAGATGAGGTCATTGAAGATCCCCTGGTTTGGGTCAGTGGTGAAGCTCTCATGTGCTTCAGTGGGGTGGGCAGTGCAGCAGACTGGAAAAGCACAAAGCTTTAGATCCAGTTGGAATCCCAGCTCTGCAGTTGGCTAAACCGTGTAATCTTGGGCAATGTCTTCACTTCAGTACATTGAGGTTCTTTGTCTATAACGTGGGTGTGGCAGTCATGTACTTTTGCATCAATTTCAGGATTGGGAGTGTAGGGGTGGAGCCTGTCAATCTGGAGAACGACCAACAAGATCTCTGTGTGGGCATGACTTTCTCCTGAGAATTCTGGGAAACCTCCTGGTAGTTCCTATTGCAATTGAAAGACTTACAGCTTAGTCTCTTGGAGATGGTCTACCAACAAGACAACATGAAAGCAAGCTGATAGGCCCTGAATCCTGGAAACTGGAGGAGCTGGAGGAGAAGCCACATGGGTTTACCAGCCTTCTGAAGCCAGAAAAGTCACCTAGAGACTCCTGCAGGTGCTGAGATGCTTGAGAAGCGACAGAGAGGCCCCTGCCAGTGCTGAGATGCTTCTACCATCACTGGATACAGAAAAGTGCACCCATTGGCCGGTGATTGTCCTGGCGTCATTGCATGTGCCTCGTGAATCTGAAGAAGACTTTATAGACTGGGATCAGACATATGGGCTAATATCAGACTTATGGGCTTGGACTGGATTGGGTTGGGATGCTTTTTCAATGTTCCATTCCTCTTGTATATAAACCTCTCCCTTATATACATATGTGTGTTTATGAATTTATTTCTCTCGTCTACTCAGACTAACACAATGGGGATACCAAGATGTACTTTCAGAATGTCTGCAAGGACAGGGGATAAACGTGGAAAGCCTCTTGCCACAGCCATCACTCCACTCCATTCAAGGGAACTGCTCCCATCATTTCCCAATAGCTGCACTGGCTCTATGCCAACGCTCACACAAGGTCTGGTTTCAGTCTTCCCAGTTAATAGCTTGTCAGCTTTCCTTAATCCCACGAGGTCTAGTATTTTGCACAAGATCCACTGTAGCTGGGCAAGTGTCCAACCACACTCATTTATCAAGGACTGATTATGTGCAAACCATGCTGTTGTATTGGAAAGACATGAGCGTTGGATGCAGTCAAACCTGGTTCAAATCCCACTGCTGCCATTTCCTGCTTGTGTCCTCCGGTTTCATTTGATGTTACTGCCTCCATGGGGGAGGATAGAACAAGTTGGCAGCATTGCTTCAGGCCTCTCTGAAAGAATGTGCATCACTGTGTGATAAAGAACATGTGCTTGACGGACGTCCTCTCTTGCTGGCAGCTCACGGTCTCCCTTATAGCAAGTCAAGCTTCTTTCTCCAGCTAGACCTCTTCTAAGCAATCTGCCATTGTCAAAAGGTGATGGAAGACAGGGAGGATGCAGCAGGGAAGGAGGGGAAAGAATGAGGAGCCGATGCCAAGGGCTTAAATCGTAAGCAAATGTTATGAGAAAGATGAGGGCAACGGATGTATAAATGTGCTTGGCACACAATGGATTTATGTATGAATTTTGAGTTGTATGAGTCCCCAATAAAAGGATTTAAAAAAAAGAAGGCCTTTGCTTAAGGCAGGGCCCTGGAAGGGGATCACCTTGAGATATACTTGAAAAGTGAGTGTATCCATCTCCAGCTAATTATATTTTGGTCTAAGATACAGACCAGGGTTTTGAAGTTATTCTCTCTCTCTCTCTCTCTCTCTCTCTCTCTCCCTCTCTCTGCTTTTTCTTTGTCTCCCTTCAGTCTCACTCAGAAATTTACATGGAAAGATAAAATTTGAGGCTGCATTGAAACTTACTATATAATTCCAATGAAGATAGCAAGTTGAGTTCCATAAAGAAAGTCTGACAGACTTTCCAGAATGCGTACGAATGAGAAATCCAGAGTTCTTTGTTAGCTGCTCACATGCCGGCATCTACATTTGCCATTTATATTTCCTGGGCGTGCTGAAACCCACAAAGGATTTCCCAGCCTTCTCTCACCATGCCCTGCTTCCCAAATAGCTGCTTTATGCCGAGTAGCGAAAACCTGATACCTCAGCCGATTCTGACACATAGCGTCTGCATAGGACAGAGGAGAACTGACCCATAAGGTTTTCGACCCTGTGACTTTTTATGGGAGCAGACTGCAACATCTGTCTCTTGAGGTGCAGGTGGTAGAGTCCAATTGCTTATCTTCCAATTAACAGGTAAGCACTTTAACCACGGATTCACCAGGATGCTTGGTGAGTCACCTACTGACATTGTTTCGGCCCCACATTGAATCCCACTTTTGCTTAGGGGAGTACTCCTACCATCTGCTACCTATTTCTGGCATCATAAGTGCTTTTGTAACAGAGACCTGGGAAATTAATGTGTCTTATTCCATACATTTGACCTGGGTAGAAGGGTGTGTTGGTCTGAGTTGACAAGAGAAAAAAATTCATAAACATGCATATGTGTATAAGAGAGTTTTATATAAAAGATGATTATACATTAAGAAAACATGCCAGCCCAGTCCAGCCCAAGGCCATAAGTCTGATATTATGTCTGATACCAATCTATAAAATCCTCTTCAGTCTCATGAAACACATGTAATGACTGAAAGCAGGACGATAACAGGCAAGTGAGTAAAACGTCTTTGGATCCAGTGGCGTTGTAAGCATCTCAGCACTGGCAGGGGTCTTCAGGCGACGTCTCCATTTCCCAGGGCATGGGGTCTATTAGCATAGTGCCACGGGTCCTGTCAGTAGAGTGTTGTCTCAAGGAGTAAGGAGAGAGAGAGATAGTATTTATAGCCTCCAAGAAGGAATACCAAGTTTCCCAAGATTCTCAGGAGAAGACCAGGCCCACACAGAGGCTTCATTGGCTTTGATTTGATTGACAGACTAGACCACACCCCTTTATTCGTAATCCTCTCAAATTGACACCATATTACACTCCCTGGAGAAGACTGACTATAAAGCTCCTACTGTGTCAGATTCATTCATCCTGGAAGGTAGGATGCTGGTGCCAAGGGCTTCTCTGACGGGACTTGATCACGGGGCCCTGTTGTGCTGATGGCTTACAGTCCTGGGTCCACCAAAGCTGGCCATTTTCCCAAGGCCTAGTGCATCTGCTGCCCACCGGTCAATGGGGTTCCCCTCAAGGGAGATGTGAAGTCATTTGACAGGGAAGTGGCAACCCTGAGCTCACAGATGTTGGCCTGCCCACCCTCTTCTGTTACATGACCTCACTGTATTCTCTGCAGAGCTTTTCCCACCGACTTGGTCTGCATTTGCTCTGTGACACCCAGGCAGGCACTGCCTCAGTTACAGTTTGAGCTCCAGGAGAACAAAGACATTGTCTTGATCATTATTGTACTCCTCAGTGCTTGACACATAGTGGATGTTCAGTAGTGCTCCTTTGAAAGACTGAGTGAAGGGAGGAGGGACTTTATTAAAGAAAGGAATGTGCCCTGGGGGAATATTTATGCACCAATTAGCAAGCATGTTTCTCTTCTGAACCTGAGTGGCTTTCTCCCCTAAGTCCCTTGACACCCACCCAGTCTTTGGCCATGCAAGCCATCATTCCACAGATCCCCAACCACTGTGTTGGATCTTCTCTCCCAGGTGTCTGGGGAACTCTGGATCCATTTCTCCTACTTCATGGTCTAAGAGACTGACTTTGTGTCTAACTCTGCACTTGACTCGCCCAACCGCAGTACAGGGAGGGTGAAGGTCAGGTGGAAAAAAAGATTACACCATGGAACAGGGCTGGGTTAGAATTATTTGTAAGAACATCTGATAACTCTTCTGTGGCCCATTTGTTTATTTTAATGACATCAGACAATGACAACCAATTGAAAAAGTGCATGTTATTTATTCCATACAGCAGAAGTGGCACTAGGATACTGCTTTTAAAAAGTATTAATATTAAAATAAAAGACAGGCAGGATAAACCACCTGGAGGAGAAAACAATGGGACTAACTATTCCAGGGGAACAAGGGAAAGGGCGAGGTGGGAGAAAGAAAGGGGGGTGCCAACAAACCCAGGGACAAGGTAATAATAAGTGTTCTAAAATCGATGGTGAGGTGGGCAAAGGATTCCTGGTGGTGCTTCATCAATGGCAATGTAGCCAAGAGGTATCTCTGAAACCCGAATGAAGGCTGAACATAATAGGCAACAAGAGGAAAGTAAAGGAAATAAAGGAAAGAACTAGGAGGCAAAGAACATTTACAGAGGTCTCAATACAGGCATGTACATATGTAAATAGATTTATGTGTATATATTTATAGGTTTAGTATTAAGGTAACATATGGACATTGGGCTTCTAGTCAAGTACTCCCTCAATGTAAGAATACTCTGTTCTATTAAGCTGACATTTCATGATGCTCACCTTCCCGACATGATCACTGAAGACAAAGCGGGTGCATAAACAAATGTGGTGAAGAAAGCTGATGATGCCCAGGGATCAAAAGATATAGCATCTGGGATCTTAAACACTTGAAGATAAATAAGCAGCCATCTAGCTGAGAAGCAACAAAGCCCACATGAAAGAAGCACATCAGCTTGTGTGTTTATGAGGTGTCCTCAATGGGATCAGGTATCAGGCATCAAAGATCCAGAACAAAAAGTCATATCAATGTGAATGAGTGCAAAGTGGAGACCCAAAGTCCTTCTGTAGACTTCCCCTTACAGAAGGGTCACAAGGTAGAGATGTGTCAGTTGGGGTGCAGTATAGCACCCATGATACATATAACTTTCCTTAGTTCTTTAATACTTCCTTCACCTGCAGCCCCCCCCCCCCATTATTATGATCCCAATTCTACCTTACAAATCTGGCTAGACCAACCAAAGCATGTACATGGGTAGTGATAAGAGCGGGAAGCACAGGGAATCCAGGACAAATAAACCCTCAGGACCATTAATGAGAGTAATGATACCAGGAGGAGAAGGGGAAGGTGAGGGGAACTGCTCACAATGGTCTACATATAACCCCCTCCTAGGGGGAGGGACAACAGACAAGTGGCTGAAGGGAGGCAGTGGTTCGTGTGAGACATGGAAAAAAAAGTTATCAAGGGTTCATGAGGGAGGTGGGGGAGGCAAAAATGAGCTGAAACCAAGGTCTCAAGTAGAAAGAAGATATTTTGAAAATGATGGTGGCAACATATGTACAAATGTGCTTGACACAATGGATGTAACCATGGATTTTGATAAAAGCTGTGTGCAGATGGGCATCGGACCTCCACTCAAGTACTTCCTCAGTGCAAGAACATTATGTTCTACTAAATTGGCATCCCATGATACTAACCTTCCTGACACAATCACTGAAGTTAATGTGTACATAAGCAAAGGTGGTGAAGAAAGCTGATGGTGCCAGGCTATCAAAAGATGTAGCATCTGGGTCTGAAAGGCTTGAAAGCAAAAAAAAGTAACCATCTAGATGAGAAACAGCAAAACCAATATGGAAGAAGCACACCAGTTTGTGGGACCACGAGGTGTCAAAGGGACCAGTTATCAGTTTTCAAGAACTGAAAATCATAACATTGCATGCTCACCTTCCTGATATGATCGCTGATGACAAATGTGTGCATAAGCAAATGTGGTAAGGAAAACTGATAGTGTCCAGTTATCAAAAGATATGGTGTCTGCGGTCTTAAAGCCTTGAAGGTTAACAAGTGGCCATCTAGCTCAGAAGCAACAAAGCCCACATGGAAGAAGCACACCAGCGTGTGTGACCATGAGGTGTCGAAGGGATCAGGTTTCAGGCATCAAAGAACTAAAAATTATATCATTATAAATGAGGGGGAGTACAGACTGGATACCCAAACCCCATGAATAGATGAAGTGACATCCCCTTATTGAGGAGTTGCAGGAAGATGAGCCAGTCAAGGTACATTGTAGTAACAATGAAATATGCAACTTTCCTCTAGTTCTCCAATACTTCCTCCCACCCACTGTCATGCTCCCAGTTCTACCAGACAAATCCAGCTAGACCAGGGGATGTACACTGGAGTTGGAAACATGGGGAATTTAGGATAGATGATCCCTCAGGACCAGTGGTGGAAGTGGTGATACTGGGAGGGTAGAGGGATGGTAGAATAGAAAGGGGGAATCAATTTCAGAGATCTACATATAACCTTCTCTCTGGGGTATGAACAACAGGGAAGTGAGTGAAGGGACACATTGGACAGTGTACTATATGAAAAAAAACAATTTGTAAATTATTAAGGGTTCCTAGAGGGGGAGGGGTAAAGGGGGACTATGGGGAGCTGGTACTGGAGGCCTAAGTGGAGGGAGGATGTTTTGAGAGTGATGATGGCAACAAGTGTGCAAATGTGGTATGCATACAACTGATGCATGTATTGATCATGATAGGAGTTGTATGAGTCCCTAATAAAGTGATTTATTCAAAAAAAAAAAAAAGGAGGGAAAAGGGAAGCTTATACCAAGGGCTCAAGTAGAAAATATTTGGAAATGAAAATGGCAGCATGTGTACAAATATACTTGATACAAATGATGTATTGAACGTTGTAAGAGCTGTAAAAGCCCCCAATAAAATCATTGAAAAGAAAAAGCTGTATGAGTCCCCAATAAAATGATTTGGGGGGAGGGACCTCAATGCCCTCTGGTGGGAGTGGGAGGCCCAGCCTTACTCCTCCTGAATTTGAACTGCCAAGCCAATGGGCTGCATTTCTGCACTCAACCACTATGCCACCGGGGCTCAGCCACCAATAAAATGATTTTAAAGAGATTTAAAAAATTAAAACCTGTTGTTGAGCTAGAGAAATAAGTTTTACTAAACGCTCAATTTTGTCTTTGCTGGTCATGGTTAGTTGGTGTCTTTCTCTAGCTTTCCCAATTGCTTCTTGTGGTTCTGTTTAACCTACACTGGAAACCACCAAGCCAGACAACTCTGCCTCCCAGCTGACTACTGAGCATGCTGGGAGCATTGTTTGTGGGGGAGGGGAAGGTCTGTCTCCTAGCCAATCAGGAGGTGTGGGAAGCTCTATCTTGAACTTTCACCCTAACCGGATGCCCCCTGTGAAGAAGCAGAAAGAACCTGGAGCGAGTGGGCATCAAGTGTGCTTCAGGCTCTGGAAAAACATAGCTGCCTTTCTTTGGCCTTTGAGCTAGTCCTTCATCTGAGTCTCATTTTCCCTGCACCGGGCAGTCTGTAAGGTTTCTCCAGCTCTGTTCTCTGGGATCTGTAAGTCTTTGAGGGAGTGATCCATTGTTGCTAGGGGTTTCTGCTCCCAGACGGAAAGAATGACTGCTTAGCCGTCAGGTTCAGTATGGTGAGAGCTCTGCCTTCAGTGAGGGGCATGTTTGGTTCAACCTCAGGCTTGGTCATTTTGGCTCCCTGAGTCTCACCTGAAGGCTTCCTTTCTTTCTACCTCCGATCTTAGCGGATCTTCTCTTCTCCTCTCGTTGTCCGTCTATCTTTCCATTTTCTGAAGCGTCAGGGTTAGGCGCCTTGCAGTAGATTGCAAAGGCAAAGCCAACTTCTAAAAAGAGTATTTTGGTATGTTGGTAATGAGAACAGCAACAATCACAGCAGCATCTGCCACATGAAGTTCTTGGTTTACATCTAAAGACATGAGGCCATCCATCATTTTTCTTGGCTAGTTCTGTTTCACATAGTGACTCAGTGTGTTCTTTCTATTTTTTTTGATGCTTCCTGCATTGTTCAGTATTTTTACCCAGAGAATCTTTCAATATTGCAACTCAAGACCTGCATCCCTTTTGAGTTTTCAGTTGCAGAAATGTTGAGCATCTTCTTACTCTTTTGCTTTTCCAATTCTAGTTCTTTGCACAAGTATGGTGAGAGGATGCAACCCTGACACACACTTCCTGACTTTTAAACCATGCAGTCTTCCCTTGTTCTGTGTGGACAACCACCTGCTGATCTTGTTGACTTGTTCAATCTATATGTTGAGCCAATCATCAGAGAAGCTGGATTATATGAAGAAGAGTGTGGCATCAGGATTGGAGAGAGGCTTATTAACAATTTGTGGGATGCATATGACATAACCTTGTTTGCTGAAAGTGGACAGGACCTTAAGCGTTTGCTGATGAAGATCGAACATTGTAGCCTTCAATATGTATTGCAACTCAATGTAAGGAGATGTAATCCTCACAACTGGACCAATAGGTAGCATCAGGATAAATGGAGAAAAGGTTGGAGCTGACAAGGGGTTTTTCTTACTTATGTCCACAATCAAGGCTCACGGAAACAGCAGTCAAGAGATAAAAAGACATATTGCATTGGGCAAGTCTGCTGCATGAGGAGACCTCTTTAGGATGATGAAGATCAAGGACGTGACTTTGAGGATTAAGGTGTACCTGACCCAAGCTATGCAGGGAGAAATCGGATATTGAATAAGAAAGACTGTAAAAGAACAGATGCATTTGAATCATGGGGCTGGAGAAGAATATTGAAAGTACCCTGGACGGTTAAAAAGACAAACTGATCTGAGGTGGGAGAAGTAAGGCCAGAGTGCTCCTAAGAGGCGATGATGTAGAGACTTCATATTGAATACTTTGGCTATATTATCAGGAGCTATCAGTTCCTGGAGGAGGATAGCATGCTTGGTAAAGTGGAGGGGCAACCAAAAAGGGGAAGGCTCTGGACAGGACGGGTTGACACAGTTGTTGCATCAGTGGGATGACGCAGGACCATGTAGTGTTTCATTCTGTTGCACATAGGGTTGCTGTGGGTCATGGCACTTAACAACAACAACACAATAGGTCTTTGCACAGTTCAGTATAATATTTTACTTTGTCTTCTCAAGCTGCCCTTTGAAGTTGTCTGTCCAGCTCTTTGATTTACTTATTTTTTCCATGTTTGTTGGCTACTTTATTAGGACCAAGGTGTAGTCTTTTCTGATAATCCACTTTGATCTTCCCTTTCATCCTTGTCTTTTTAAGGATCTTTGCTTTCTCCGTATATTATCTTGATGCCATACCACAGCCCATCAGGTCTTCTATTATTAGTGTTCAGTGCCTCAAATTTGTTCTTGAAATTCAGATGAGATAGACTCAAGGTTGTATTTGGGTTCTTGTGGACTTATTTATATTTTCTTCAGCTTCCACCTGAACTTACAACCAGCCTCAGCCTACCTTAATGGAAGTGAGGGGGACTTAAAGCACTTGCTGATGAAGGTCAAGGTTTTCAGCCTTCAGCATGGATTATAAGGAAATGTAAAGAAAACAAAAATCCTCACAATTGGACCAGTAGGAAATGTCATGATAAATGGAGAAAAATTGGAACTTGTCAAGGATGTTGGATTCACAATCAATGCTCATGGAAGCAGCAGTCAGGAAATCAGACCAAGCCTTGCATTGGGTAAATCTGGTGCACAAGAACTCTTTAAAATATTGAAAAGCCAAAAAACCAAAAAAAATATTGAAAAGCAAGGATATTACTTTGAGAATGAAGGTGCACTTGACCCAAGCCACGATACTTTTAATCACCTCATATGCATTTGAAAGTTGGACATTGAAGAAGAATTGATGCCCTTGAGTTATGGTGCTGGTGAAGAATATTGAAGACACTTGGGCAGTCATAAGAACAAACAAGTCTATCTTGGAAGAAACATGTCCAGAATACTCCTTGTTGGTGAGACTTGGTCTCACGTGCTTTGGACATGTTGTCAGGAGAGACCAGTCTCTGAAGAAGAACATCGTGCTTGGCAGAGGGGCAGTGGAAAAAAAGAAGCCTCTTGACCAGATAGAGGGGTTGACACAGTGGGCTCAGGCAGAGGAACAATTTTAAGGATGGTGCAGGACTGAGTAGTGTTTCATTCTGTCGTGCACAGGGTCACTGTTGAGTCAACTGGATGACCTCTAACTACATTGGTTGAGTCTAAGAAGAACTCTCCCTTCCCCTTTCTCTGAATCCCATGTAGCAGGAAACAGAGCTTAAGCTAATTCTTCTGCATGCATGCCTCCATTGCACATGAACATCAAACCACAATCTTTGGGGTATAAATTCTGCCTCTTAGAGAATTTGGCTGCTTCAGGAAAGCTTTGTTCCCCTAACCCTCACAAAGATCACTGTAACCCACCTGGAAATCAGTGCTTTGTAGTCACAACAAATTGAACAACTAGGACTCCCAAGGCCATTGAAGGTGACAGAGCCACTTCTCTTTCATACAGTCCTCCATTTGGCCTCTCACCCTCTTCTTCAAATAGCACTTGTCTTACTCTTCCCTGTTTAGAAAGCATGACTAGGTCTCCCTGAATGAGCTGTGGTGCACACAGCCCTTTGTGGAAAGGCCTCCGCTCTTCAGTCTAATTCATTAATCCATTCTCTGGCATGCTGCCAGCCTAGACCTCTGACTGCCCCAACCATGCCAAGACTTCTTATTTCATTAAAAAAAACAGACCATTTCCTATCTAGTGCTTTCCCGGTCCTCTGCCAAACTTCTATGAATCCTTCTAGACTCAGAGTTAGAACTTCCCTGCCTGGACAGCCACTTTCTTTATTTATAATGTTAGTAGAGAACTCATTGTAAAATAAAATAAAATAATTCTCCATTTCTAGGACTGCTTCTGCCTATGCTAGAGGCTTCTTAGTTGTGGGGGATGTTAATCAGAAAAGGCAGTAAGGCTCAGTGTTCAAGTGAGAGAGTGCTGGAGTCAGACCCCCTGGACTCTGATCCTGGCTCTGCAGGATTAGAAATGTGGTCTTGGACAAAGTTCTTTAACTTCTCTGTCTCAGTTTGCTGAACTGTCAGGTGGGTTAATACTAATGCTTTTATTATAGGACTGTTGTAATAATGAAATGAATGAGTAAGTATCTAATTAAAGCAATCAGTGAGATGTCCTGGTGGCCTAGGGGGCTATGTTTTGGGCCATTAACCTGGAGATCGGAAGTTTGAGACCACCAGCTGCTCCTCAGGGGAAAGATGACGTTTTCTAAAGCGTGACCATCTCAAAAAACCATAGGAGCAGTTCTGATCCGCCCATCAGGGCAGGTCACCGTGAATCAGTAGCTCTATGACAGTGAGTTTGACAGCTACTAGTGGAGCCTGGTGGCATAGGGGGTTATGCATTGGGCTGTTAACCAAAAAGTCAGCAGTTTGAAACCGCCAGCTGCCTCAAGGGAGGAACATAAGGCTTTCTATCCTGGTGTGGCGGTCATGTATTCATGATGTCAATTTCATGATTGGGATGTAGGGGTGGAGTCTAGGCTGTTAGTCTGGAGATAGCCAATGAGTAGCCAATGAAGCCTTCGTGTGGACATGGCTTTCTCCTGAGAATTCTGGGAAATCTTCTGGTATTTCCCAGTTGGAGAAGAGGCACTTGATTTACTTCCCTGAGAGATAAACTACTGACAAGACAAGATGGCAGCATCCGAGGAACTGGAGGAGCCAGAGGAGGAGCCACACGGCCTTACCCTGATGGAACCAGACCTCCGAAGCTGGAGAAGCCACATGGAGACCCCTGCCAGTGTTGAGTTGCTTCTACCACCACTGGATGCTGTTGATGGACCCTGAGCCCCGGAAGCGAGGAGCCCTGGGGAGACCCCTGCCAGCGCTAGGATGCTTCGACTGCACGTGCTTTGTGAGTCAGGACTTTATTGACTAGTATCGGACATATGGGCTAATGTTGGATTGGACTAGGTTGGGATGCTTTCTCAATGTTCCATTCCTCTTGTATATAAACCTTATGCTTGTATCCATATGCATGTTCATGAATTTGTTTCTCTAGTCTACCTGGACTAACTTATCTGGTAGAGTTACAGTCTCTAAAACTGACAGGGGCCGTTCTACCCTGCCCTGTAGAGTCACTGTGAGTCAGAATTGAAGCTAAGAAAACAATCAGGGTCAATCATGTTGTCCTTAGATGCTAGCAGGTCCGTTCTGGGTCAGAGCAACTCTATGTACCACAGAAGGGCACACTATCTGGGCCTGCAGCTCCTCTCAGGCGTTCTTATGTTTGTAGTATCACACGACAGCTACTCTGTCAAGGCTAGCTCTTTATTGAAAACAGTCCGATCATACAGTATGATTTAGATCATAAGATGTATCCACAAAGATATTTAAAAAAGAATTCCTCCATTACATCCGTCTTCGAATGTGATACCTCCCCCCCCCACCCCAAATATGTGCCCACTTGACTTGACCATGCTTCTCTGTCGGGATGCAGTTTGGCTGTTAGGCGAGGGCGTGGGATCTGGCTCCATCAGCTGAGACCTGAGGCCGCGGGAAGTTTTCTTGGGGTCTGGGCTCACCTCTCATAAAAGATGAAAGGAGGGGGAAGTGAGCAGAGGGGGAGACACCTCCTAACTCTGGGGCAGGCTGACGTCAAGAGACACGCCGACCAGGGAACAGCTGGCACACAGATGTTGAAAGGTGGAAGGAAGCCTTCCTCTGGAGCGCACGCCCGGATTTTAGACTTCTCCATTCCTACCCACACTGTCTGAGAAGCCATTTCTGTCTGTGCAGGTGATCCATTTGAGGTACTGCTGTCCTGACAGTCAGTACTGGAAGGAACGACAATAACGTTCCCGCCCTCCTTTCTTTGTCCTTCTTCTCACTTCCCTCTGCCCCTCCCTTCCATCCCTCGTGTACTTTGCATTTCTCATTCTTCATCTCTTTCCTTTATTCCTTGTGCCTTTGGTCCTCACAGAAGAACTCATCTTCCTTGGGGAATCCCCAGGAGATGAGAGGTGATTGAGTCCCTGTGATCCTCCAGGAAGTCTCTGCCATAGAGATTCCTGGGGCAGGCGAGTTAGTGAGGGAGGAAAGGAGGGCGGGCAGGGAGTTGGTGAGAACTGGGGGCCCCTGGGTCAGTGTGCTAACGAGGGCAGGGGAGGAGGGGGTGGAGAGACGGGGTAGGCTGCTTCTTTGAGGAAAGGATGTTCAGTTCTTGGGCTGCAGTCAGAGGGCTGAAATGGCTGCCTCTGCCCCCATTACTTGGTACATATGTCCCACTTTCTGGAATCTTCGTGGATATTGAGACAGAACAAGGGCAGGAACAACAGCAGGAAGAAAATATTGGGGGTGGGGTGTCAGGAAAAGAGCCTCTGTTTTACAGTTTGGCAAAATGGGCTCAGCTCACACGAAGGGCAGAGTTCCATCCAGGAACAAGAAGAGATGTCCGCCAGAGCTCTTAGACCCAGCCAGCAGCTGGGGGATAGACCAGGACAGAAGGTGCACGGAGTAATGGCTTTTGTTTGGCAATTGGGCACTGCCAGCGTTTCTATAAGGGATGGAGGATGGGGGGCAAGGGGGAGAAAATGAAAGAAGGGGCTACATAACCAAACCGAACTCCCTGCCAGGACTGAGCCTACAGGACAGGGTAGGAGAACGGCCTCGGGGGTTTCTAAGGCTGGAGCGGCCGCCTCCTCCTTGTTCAGGGATTGGTGCATATGTCCCAGCCCTCAACCTTGCGGCAGCAGTGCTTTGTACAGCCTCACCACCAGGGCTCCGGAAAGGGCCCGCAGGGGCTGCACCAGGAAGCAAGAAGCCTTCCTCCTCTCGCTCATGCCCTTTCCCGACCTCAGAAGGAGGCCCGAGTCTCTCCTGTCAGGGGCTGGCCAAAGGGTGTTTCACGAACAGAAAAACCTCGGGCTTCCTTAGACAGTCGATGACTTCTTTATTCTTATCCTTTTTGTTTTAAAACAGTTTTTATTAGTCTTTTTATTTCCCTTAAAACTTTTAAACAGCTTGTTTATAAAAACGCAACCAATACAACAACACAAACCAAAAACTCGGTAAAAATAACTCACTATATGGTACAGGTACTCAGGGGGTGTGATATATTTATATAATAGAAGATGAAAATAGTCACTTTCCATAATAAAAATAAGTTCTATTTTTTTTGTTTATTTTACAATATACTTAATATTCTCTTCTTTCTCTGGCTGCCTCTGAATCTCCGGGGTGGGGGGGTGGGGGGGCCCCACGTGGCCGAGCTGGAGTCCCAGAGGGGGTGGGGCTTAGGAGCACGGGCGGCAGCCGCACTCCAAGTGTCTCTCCACCTCCTCCACGAACGAGGAGCCGTCGGAGCACTGGAAGACGTACTTCCGCCGCTTGCTGCGGGTGGGCTGGCAGCACTGCGGCCCGCAGCCCCCTCGGCATTCCATGACGGGCACCTTGGAGGCGGTGGCGCAGGACGCGTAGCCCTTCTGGCGGCGGATCACCTCGCGGACCACGTCCCCCAGGCACGGGTTCTCTGCAGAGGGCACACGAGGGAGGGTCAGGGCTCTGGCCTCGCGGAGGGCTCTGACGGTGGGGGGCGGACGCCAAGCACAGGCCCACTTATCCGTTCACCCCTGCGCCCACCCGCGCGTGCCAGCATGCATGCACAGGGCAGTGGGCTGGCAGGACGCACGAGACCGCCCGAGACCAGGGACCAGCCCTGCACGACCTTTCAGCCCCAGGCAGGGCGTGTACGCTGAAGGCTGCGGGCAGCACGGCAACTCAAACAGGTCGGGATTGCCTTTCACAGGCTTACAAAAATGAAATTAGGTGGAACCCTCAAAACCAGGGGATTTCATGTAAGTTTTTCCATTTCTGGCTTCTCAGGAGACCAGAGAGCTGGCGCAGCAAGTCCTGTATCCTGTAGCTGCACGTGGCAAGGATGGGCTGATGCTGGGGGCTCAGACAGAGCTGAGTCCCCTCTCACTATCTCCATCAAGTCCACCATGACGTAGAGTGACCCTGTTGGATGGGGAGAGCTGCCCTGTGTGTTTCTGCGACAGTCACTCTTTACAATGAGTAGAAAGCCCTGTCTTTCTCCCAAAGAGCCTTCTAGCTTGTCCCAACCCCCATTCCTCCCAGGAGCCTGGTCTCTTTGGCTCAGTCTGGCCACAGACGATACCACTTGAAGTGAACGCATATGTCATGAGAAACTGTGGTAGACGTCCCCAGCACAGGAGCCTGTTTGTGCCTGGGCACACTGCTCAGGAACTCTGTCTAGCCCGAGGCCTGGGCTACTTCTTTGCCACGTAGTTAAAGGCACAAGTTAAGGAGACTCCGAGCATGGGGGCAGCTTTTCCAGAAGTCCTGGTGGAACAGTGCTTCCACATTCGGCTGTTCACAAAAGGTTAGCAGTTCAAAACCACCAAGAGAGAAAGACCAGCCTCTTGGAAACTCACAGGGCAGTCCTATCCTGTACTCCAGAGATGCTAGGAGTCACCACGCCTCGATGGCAGTGAGGGTTGGTTTGGGGGAAGGATGGAGAGGGGTCTCCTATGTCTGCCTGGGCGTTTAGGACCCTGCCTCATGGCTCCTTCCTCCCCTCTCTGCTGTCCTCGCCGCACGGGACAATGGCTGGTGCACGCACGGTACTGGAGGGTCCTCAGTCACTCAGCCTCAGACAAGTGCCTTGTTATCTCCGAACCTCCGTTTCACTGTCTGGGAAATGGTGACACATCGACCTGTCTTTCCTAGGACTTTAAGACTGTTCCAGGCAGGAGAGGAACTTGGAGGATGGCCAAGCGCTTTGTGCATTGAAGAGCTTTTGGCATTTTAATATGATGTCTGGTGAATCTTGTTAAGCTTACTATATAATCTTCTACACAATGGACTTCTTATAGGGTCAGAAAGGGACGGATAAGAATGTGTATGTGCGTGCGTGTGCGTGTGCATGTGTGTGTTCTGAGGCGCGAGCCAGCAGGGTGCAATGGTGGTGACACACACGCAGACCTGAGCTGGGGTGGGGGGCGATGAGGTCTGTGTAGACTGTGCTGGCGACTGCTCTCTGAGTCTGACATGATCCCAATGTAGACTTCATTGAGAAGTTACAGACAATGCTCCTGTAGGGTTAAGAAGAGTATTGCATCTAGATATAAGCATCATTCCCAGGTGATGGGGCAGGCTTGCCTGGGATTCTGGTGTCACGGAGGGAGCCTCCCCGGTTTCCACACAAGACAACACACCCCAAGGTGAGCTAGAACACTTTGCATTGGAAGGGCGCTCCCTTCAGAGAGCTCACAGTCACCGAGGGGAGCCGTTTCTGAGGATGGGTGGGGCCAGGATGGAGCAGCAGCTTCCAGAACACGCAGTGCTATGAAGTCCTAAGAGCTTCTGCCAAAGGACACGTGCTGATGGAAAGGACCTGTGCCTGAGTGTTGCAGTCATGTGTTCTTGTGTCAGTTTCAGGATTGGGAGTGTAGGGGTGGAGTCTAGCTTGTCAATCTGGAGATCGCTAATGAGACCTCTATGTGGGCTTGACTTTCTCCTGAGAATTCTGGGAAATCTCACAGTATTTCCCTCATGAAGGTGAGAGACTTAGGGCTCAGTCCTTGGGAGACATTGCAGCGGACAAGACACATGGCAGTATGCTGATAGACCCTGAGCCCTGGAAACTAGAGGAGCCACGGGAGACCCCTGCCAGCACTGAGATGCCTTTACTACCACTGGACACACAAGAGTCTGCACCTACTGGTCTGTCATTGTCCTGGTGTCATTTCATGTACTTCGTGTATCAGAAGAAGACTTTATAGACTGGTATTGGACATATGGGCTAATATTGGAAGGTCTGTGTTTCCTCTCATTTTCAAGACAAGGGGTAGGAAGACAAAGGGACTCGACCGAGGGCAGGAAGCACACAGGCAAACGTGTCTCTGGAGCCCACAGCCGACTCACCTTGTTCGCAGTGCTCGCCGCTGAAGCCGGGCTGGCACAGGCAGGAGGGCTCCCCTCGCTCTGATACGTGGCACTGCCCATGCAGACACTTGAAGGCGGAGCAGGCGCCAGTGGAGCCATTCTTGTGGTCGCACAAGGCCCCTCCGTAGCCCTCGGCACAGTGGCACACATAAGAGGTGCCGGCTGCCACACATTTCCCATGGCTGCAGCTGCAGATAGAGGAGCGGGTGAGAGGGACCATTGGAGCCAGTGGGGGCCTCTGGCTACACAGCCAGGGACCAGGTGTGGCCAGGTTGTGGGGCCAGTCTTCCCCTTCCCAGGGTCTGTCCTCCTCTGGCCCAGTGGCCAAGTGCCACTGTGTTCTGAAATCCCCTACTTCAGGCTCCGATCTGCTGCAAGCTCTTCACCCTCACCACTGCTCATGGCCAGCTGGGACCCCGACTGAGGGTGGCTGGCTGATGGCATTACCAGCAGGCTTCAGAGTCCACACCCCCCAAAAGCGAGCTGTGCTCAGAAGCTTTGGAATGGACCCTAAAGATTTCAACGACTTTTCCACATGGCAGAATAGTAACAGGGCGTCTATTGGTGCTATAACAGGAAACTTGCTGGCACAGGGGTGATGTGTTGGGCTGTGAGCCAAAAGGTTGGTGGTTTGCCCCCCCACACACACACCAGCAGCTGCTTTGCAGAAGAAAGAAGAGGCAGTCTGCTTGTGTAATGATTTCCAGCCTGGACGCCTCGCTGTCCTGCAGTTGCTAGGACATGGGCGCGGGGCAGGTTGGTTTGGGCTCTCCACTCCTGTGACTGCAACTAGTGGCGTCACGACCAGCGTGGCGGCTGCAGCCACTGTCAGGAGCTGCTCTTTGCACCGTGTCAAGAGTGATGTCGGGCCCTCACACCCAATGTCGCTCTTGATGGACGCCGAAATCCCTCCGCCACGCTGGCATTTCAAGGCCAAGGTTTGGGACCAGGAGGCATCATTGTCTGCACTGGGATGGCACTCTAAGCCAGGACTCATACTAACTACAGATCAAGCCAGCATGTGTGCATGCACACCCACATACACACTCCCTCAAGAGCCATACTGAAAGCTGGAACATTTTGTAACTGCTCTTTATCCCTGATTTAAAATGCCTTTCACCAATCTGTCCGGCCAACCAGATTAGCAGTCTTGGCGTAATTCTGTGGGATTCTGTGCTGATTCAGATGTTCTAGTCCCGAATCAGAGAATCAGTCAATCACTCGGTGGTGAGTCAATGAACGTGCGCTGAAATCACTCCCTTGGGTCTGTCATGGCCTCCAGCCCATCTATCTGCCCAGGGGGCTGCAGAAGCATAAAGGAGACCCTCACTCCTGACAGCATTGCTGAGGTGACTGGAGAAGGTCCTCCATGGCGATGCCTCCCACAAGGGCCTGTGAATTGGGTG
This sequence comes from Nesogale talazaci, assembly GCA_004026705.1. NCBI lineage: Eukaryota > Metazoa > Chordata > Mammalia > Afrosoricida > Tenrecidae > Nesogale > Nesogale talazaci. The sequence continues at coordinate 80,720 of PVJH01007825.1, forward strand.
CAGGAGCTGAGCCTCTCTGCCCTCGAAGCAACCACACACAACAGACACACATCCTGGAGAGATGAACTGCCATGCCTCCAGCTCCCATTTGGGCTATTTCTCAGGGAAGGCCAGGGAGTCAAGGAGAAGGCCCGGGGCTCCAGGACACTGACCTGTGGCCGAGGCAGGGGTCCCAGGCCTCCTGGTCGCAGAGTGGGCCGGCCCAGCCCGGGTGGCACTCACACACGACGCTGTCCTTCTCCACGGCACGGCACAGGCCATGCTTGCACACGGAGCAGGACTTGCAGCCTGGCGACACTCCCAGGGACTGCGGGGGGAGGGCCTTGAAGTCCTGCAGCTCGTTGTTGATGCGCACCTCGTGGATGCAGCCATGGAAGCCGCCCAGGGGCCGGTCCCCGCCCTGGCGCAGGGCCGAGAGGCCGGTGGAGGTGGGGATACCTGTGGAAGGGAGGGGGCACAGATGGTGGCCTGAAGACCCTCTCCCGGGCACCCCTGCTCCTTCTCAGGAAGAGCTCTCTGTGGCGCCCACAGTCAGGCATTCACAGCTCAGCAGCCACGTCTACAGAACAGGACATGTCCTCCTTGTCCCACACCGTGACTCTTGGAAACACGGGACTGTCACTGTTTTAACAGACTGCGAGAATTCAAATCCCAGGCTTCTCCAGATCAAGGAGGTGATCTTACCACCCACAGCCACGTGGCACCATGGGATGGGCAGGCCAGCAGCTAGGGGCTAGGGGAGAGAGGAGAGGTTTGGGGCAGGAGCTGTGATCGGTGGGACTTTGGGGAGAAAGATGTTTCTAAGGCTGTTTCTCTGCTCAATGTGTTTCAATAGGCAGGATTGTTGCCCACTATTTTCCCTCCCCCCTCCCCCCACTATTCTTCTCAGTAAGGAGCCCAGGTGGGGCTGTTAGGTGTCGGGGTGCGGGAGAAAGATGAGCCTGTGTGCTCCTGCAGAGACGGGCAGCTTGGAAACTCTATTAAAGGACACTGAGCTGAATCTGCCCAGTGGCAGTGGTGAAGTGGTGAGCTCTGTTCAGTGCCTCTAAGAGGCCTTAGGTGAAGGCCTGAGCTACCCTGCCATTGATCCCAGTCTACAACCCCTGCCTCCCATGGGGGTGGGAGCCCAAGGGGCTGGCCCAGAGTGGACCCATGGAGCAGGTGAAGGGAGGGGAGCAAGAGCCCTTTGTTCCCAGGCTGCTCTGGACCTAGGACATTCCTGGCCCCCCGCCCCTGGACTGCGTGCTAAGTATATGGATTTCTGGACATTTCCAGGAATTCTCTGGGGGAATTTGAAGGAGGCTCTGTGTTGAATAAACTGCTCCGGGCTCCCTGCCACCCCCCACCAGAAAGCTTTGAGAAGGTCTGGCTCAGGGGCTAGTTTCAAGCTCAGGCCCTGCTAGACAGGTGGATGCTCAGCCAGATGTACTTACCACGACCTTCACCTCAGACCTGTTCTGCTACGTTCATGAGCCTACAGGGAACAGGGAAGTAATCTGGATCTGTCTCCACCTCCTGCCTTGAGGGCACCCCACCCTCCAGGATTGTTGTCTCAGAAGGGTCTGCTTTTCATGCCTTCATTTCTAAGCCTCTGCACACATTGGCTCTCTGGCCGGAGGACACTTTGCCCTGTGTTCTAATGCATAGAAACACCAAGGGACTCAGCTTGGGTGCCACATCCTCTAGGAAGCCTTCTTTGATTATCTCTGGCAAGGGTGCACAGAAGAGAGGAAGGGACACCCTGCCAGCGAGCCTGTGAGTGGGTGCCTGTGCTCAGAGGGTAATCAGAGGGGTGGGGGTGGGGGGACTTTACCTCCAAGGTAGAGGGGACTGCTGGTGCCCATGGCTGGCTGTTTCTGGAGCTTCCCCAGACTCTTGGGGGCGCCTTTATCCACCACGAGGTTCAGGGTCTGGTTCAGCATCACCAGCTCCACACTGTGGAACTGCCCGTCATTCACAGTCTCCACGCTGGCAGAGAGAAGGGAGAGAGGCCAGGTGTTCACGGGGGAGCCTCCCACAGCCCCCCACTGTGCTGTGAACTCAACCTGCAGTTTTAAAAACTGTCAACTTTTAATTTGGAAACCGTTTCAGACTGTGTAAATTGCAAAGGTGAGCATAATCCAGAGGACATCTGTTGCCCCTGGTCTGCTCACGCTCTGGGTCTCCCCTCTGCTTTATCTAAATGGATGGCTGGTTGGATGTGCAACTTAAGGCTTCCTCACTGCTTGCGGGTAGCACGACTCAGGCCAGGCTGGCCTTGCTCCTCCCCTCTGCTGCTGTGGACGTTGGTAACTTCTCTAAGGCTCAAGGACAGGCTCCAGGTCTGCAGGGCGCAGAGCACCCTGCCCGGAGGGTCATCAAGACAGCAGGAGATTGCTTGTGCTTCATAAAAATGTGTTTCCCCTTTGTTTGATCTGATTGTTTTAGTGGACACTGACACCTTGTGATTGTCCTGGAAAAGTCCACGACTCCCCGACTCCAGTATAAAAGTCTGTAATTGTCCTCGGCATAGGCAGGACACCATGGAGACAGTCTGCATTGCTGTCCTCTCCCTGCTGGTGCCACCTACCAGCAAACTTCTCTGTCTCTCTCATTTGGTGTTGGTGAATTGACTGTGCTGAGTGGTACAGACGGATGATGGATGATGGAAGGCACATAGTCACGCACACACATATGTGTACACTATGGATTCCACTGGGCCCAGACCCCTTAGTATATGTTGGGATACTGCCTGTGTGATGTCGGCCTGCCTAGAGACAGGGCTTTACTGTGACATGAATGAGGACTGATCCAACACAGATATAGCATCAGGGCACAGCTGGGGTCAGACAAAGATCCCAGGAACCTGGGTCTCTCGAAGTTGGACAAGTGCTCCTTGGGCCCACGGGGGATGTCTCTGAGAGCCAGTGCTCTGAATTCCAATATATAGCTTCCTAAGCTGTGAGAAAATGCATTTTGGTTCTTCAGACCACCCGCTCGTCATATTTGTGACACCAGCACCAGACAACTAAGACTGTGTGTGTGCATGTTTGGCAGACTTCAAAAAGTCCATGGAAACCCTCTGTTATGTTTTAATTCCAATTTCCCGCCACCTTTTTGAAGTCCTCCCCACTTCCCCCAACTGAAACCATTTGCAAGTTAGGTCTATCTTAAGTCATGGCAACCCTCTGTGTGTCAAAATGTAATTGTGTTCCACCAGGCCTGGGGTGACGTTTGCAGAGGTAGATCGGCAGGCCTTTCTTTGGAGGCACTTGTGGGTAGACTCAAGCTATGAACCGTCTGATCAGCAGGGAGCATGGTAACCATTTGTGTCACCTAGGAATGCCACACACACACACACACACACACACACACACACACACACACACTTTGGAACCGTTTAAAGGCAAGCTACATATCACAGGGTCCTTTACCCCTTAGCATAGGGGCATTCTCTGAGACAAGCACAGGGAGGTGACAATGCTGAAAGACTTAGCACTGATATTATACTTTTGCCTCATCTGCCAGCCGCAGTCCAACAAATCACTGGCAGGGGCTGTGAGCAAGACTGGGGGCATTTTGGTCCAGTCAGCTGTACTTCAACATAACCAATTCTGCTCTCTATCCACCACGGTCTGTTTCCACAGTTTCCCAGGGTTCAATGAGAGTCTGGGATGTTAGGTACTATTGAACCTTGCTTGGAGTCTAGCAGCCCCCTCCACCTTTCTAAATCATTGCATGAGATTGATCATGCACAGTCCCTTGGAAAGTAGGTATCAAGATCATGAGTTATAAAATTATTCTTTGATGCACTCACTGTCTTATGACTTTTGCTGACCTGTTCTGTATCGACCTGTCACTGAGTGCCACACTGGGCACAGACAGAACAGCTGTGAGGATGACACAGGGCCAGATGGCATTTCATTCTGGTGCACACAGTCACTATGGGTTGGAGCTGAGCCCACGGATCTAACCACGCCACCCCCACCATCCTTGGCAGTACAAGAGTACTCAGTGGGTACCTGGAAGGTAATGGTTCGAACCCACCCTGTGGGAGAAAGCTCTGAAGACTGACCTCCATGAAGATTACTTAGAAATCCCTATGGGGGCAGCGCTACTTGGTCATGTGGGATTGCTGTGAACCAGCGTTGATTCGCTCGGTGGCATGTAACCATGGCGGCCCATGGCAGAGGGGAGCAGGGAGCTGGGATGGGAGGTGTTGGAGGACGGTGTGGCTCGACGAGGAGTCGCTGAGCTCTGCCTTATCTGTCCCTGTGTGGGAGGGAAATGTGGTGGCTCTTTCTGCCCTTGAATGCTCTCCAGTCACTCTCTGTGGGCTTCAGCAGAGGAATTTCAGCCGACAGGTGGCACTGATTCCCCAGGCAGGCAGGGGCAGCTTCAGTGACCAGCATAGGGCAAGGGAATGCTTGGGGGAAGAAGGGCCACGCTGGGGTCTCTGGGAGAAAGCACAGTCTAGTCAAGCTTTTGTTGCTGGGTGGGACCAGGGCCAATCACACAACCTGTCAGGATGGCAATTTTGCCATCTGTGAAAGGGCAGGGAAAGCTCCCCAGAATTCTCATGGAGACCAAATAAGAGGAGGTATGTGGCAGTATTTTGCAGAATCTAAATTACAAGTGAAGCAGAAGCACCTGTTATTATTGGCGTTATCAATGCGAGCAGCAACCAGAACCTACCATTACCTACAAAGTGACCCTGTTCTTGTACAGATCTCTGAGAGAAAGGAATGGCAGAAGGGAACACAGAAGAGTCCAGGACTCTTCCAAATCAGCCAGGAACTCTTTCTTCTCATAGCCAGCTACCCACCTACCCATTATCCACCTACCCACTCATATTCTCATCCAATCACTTACACCCTTCTACTTATCCACCTATTCGTCTATCCACCTACCTACCCATCTGTCCATCCACTCATCTGTCCATCCATCCATCTGTCTCTTCACTCATTCATCTCTCTACCCACTCACCAATTCAACCAATTATTTACTCATCCACCCACCCTTCTACTTATGTACCCACTCACCCATCCATTCACCCATCCACTCATCTCTCTACCTACTCATCCAACCATTTGCTTACTCATCTATCCTCCTACTCACCCTCCAATCCATTCGTCATCCGTCCATCCTTCCACTCACTCATCTTTCCTTCTACCCACTCACTTACCAATCCATTTAATTTACTCACTCATCTACCCTTCTATTTACCCACCCACTCATCATCCATCTGTCCATACATTATCCATCCATCCATCCACCAAATGTCTGCATGACTAACACATCCTAGGGGATCAGTGACTGTCAGGGCACACAAGAAACTTCACTTACAAAGTTCACATTTCATACTCTCCTTCCTTCCCTCTAAAACAAATCAAATGAGAAACAGACAGTGTGAGGCAGGGTTAGAGGGTGGCTAGGAAGGTCCACTGGGGGCTCTGGTTTTGTGCTGGGGAACCCAGATGCTGGGCAGACCTATAGCTTTTCTATTCCAAAGCCACCAGCTGCTCCAAGCAGTGAGAGAGGGCCAGGGAGCCACAGATCCTGCAGAGGGGAGGGTGGATGGGGTCTGGGGTGGCAGACCGCAGGCCTCTGCCTTCCAGGCCTCACACACAGCTTTCTAAACACACATGCCCCAAAAATGCAGATATGCCCCCAAATCATCCTGTAAACCGATGCTGTTCTGAATGCTAATGAGCTCCCCATTGCTGGAGGTGTGTAAACAGATGGTGGGCGGCCACCTGTCAGAGAGGAATGCTGGAGAGAGAAACCAGCTCAGGGTGGGTGGTCTTGGCATGCCCTTCCAATGTGAAGAGTCGGGGAATCTCACACACACACACACACACACACACACACACACATACACACAGCAAACGCCTTTTTGGCTGCTGGCTCTAAGCCTGCCCACTTTCCTTCCTGGCTCTGCATTGCCTTTCTGAGGGCACCTGGCAGGAGACAGCGGTTTGGCTGAAGCTCTAGGAGCTTGGGCCTGCAGCAGAGGGCTGGGTGGCTCTGGCCCCAGCCCTGACTCTTTGTTGGACTCCGAGGTGCTCCTGTTGTCTGGCTGCATGCAGGCCCAATGTCCACCTGGACAAAGCTGAGTGCTGACCACTAGGTGGCAGTGGAGACCCACGGGTACAATGCCTTCCTAGGCTTTCAGGGGCACTCAAGGAGCTGTGGCAGCGAGCCTAGGAGTGTCTCAGGCGCCCACTGAAAGGTTGAGGGTCCCACCCACCAGCTGCACTGCAGGAGAGATGCGGCAGGCCACTTCTGTAAAGGGTCCACCCTTTGGCACCCCATGGGACTACTCTGTCCTGTGGGCTCACTCTGAGTTGGAAACGCCTGCACAGCTGTGGGCTGGGTGTTTGGGGTTGCTGTTTGAGGCTCTGGCCCCACTGCAGCAGGGCTCCTGCCCACCCTGTCTCTTGGCCCAGCGTGCCTGAGTGCATGCCAACCGTGTTGGGTGGGAGCCTGCCCCGGGTTTGAATATCGGCTCAGCTACTGCCTTGCGGAGGCCTTCTGAGTGCAGGCTGCGGTGAGCACCAACCTCCGCCCCCAAAAGCAGTGGAAACACTAGTCTGGTGGTGGTGCAGACTTTGGAGACCACAGCTGCAGCCGAGGAAAAGGGACTCCGTAAGGAGGCACCGCAGGCCACAAGCAGATGCCCCACTGTGTCTACAGCTGCACACTGAATGGATCTCATCCAACAGCCAGGCTAATGTACGGGCGCTGAGCTTCGCTGCTTGCTCTGTGGCACTGAGCCTGGAGGCCCCACCCCTCCGCGCAGACCCCAGCCTACTTCCTTCACGCCTGTCCTCCTTCCGTGCCTTGCTTTGTAGCTAGTGAGGGTGGCCCTTTTATAAGTCGTGGAACCAAGGAATAATGGAATTTGTCCCCACTTGGAGGTCTTGTATGAGCTTTCCAGTGTCTGGGTTCTGGAGCCAGGACTAAGAAGCCAGGAGCACTCTCTTCACCAACTAAGACTTCCTGGGGTGTGGGGCACAGTGGTTCCAGCCTGTGACTCCCTCACATGGTCCCTGGTGGTCATCTCACTGTGAGGACTGGCCAGTGGGACCCCTCAGGGGCAGCAGGCTACCAATGTTCCTGATGACTTGGGGTTCAGTCTGGGCCTGGGGTTGCCTGGGAGGCTGGCGGTGGTGGGTGCAGTGACTCTGAGCATGGAATCCTGCTGACATGGTAGGCGGGGCCCTCTGGCCCTCTTTGGCTGCAGGTGGGTGCAGGTGTGCCCTCCGGGAAGCCCATCCTCTCCCAGCAGCTGCTTTCAGGATCCTGCTGGGGTTGCCTCAGCCCATGGAGATGCTGCTGGGCCTGCAAGCTTCCCTCCAACACAGCCTCCTCCCTCAGGGAACTGGTCCTCCAGGCAGAAATACCTGCCCCTCCTCAGGTCTTCACAGCATCTGGGGGGATCAAGGTCTTAATCTGCCTGTGGAACCATGGCTGTGTTACACGTCTGCCTTCACCCCTGGATGGTTTTGTCAACTCTGGGTTTTTTTTTTTCTTCTTTTTTTAACTCTGGGTTTTCTACACCTGGTCCAAGGCTTGACCGTTTCTTGCCCCAGAAAAGTTGGGGTTGGGGGTGGGAGACAGGGGGGGGGGGACAAGCATGAGCAAATGGACTGCTTTCAGCAAGGTGCTTGGGGGCCAAGTCAATTCTTATCTGGGATTTCTGGGAGACTTTGGGAGTCCTGGTGGCCATATGACCTGTTAAGTCCAATGTCAGCTGTTCCAATCTGTTCCCATAAATATTTCCACCCTTGGGAATCCTATGAGAACGATGGGATTGGATGGCAGCGTTTCTTTCAGGACTCTGAAGCTGACGGAACTCCAGACCTGCTCTCAGGTCATCCTTAACTTGGTTCCCCACAGATGGAGAGAAAGAGGTGGGTGCCGGTGCCTCCCCAGACTCACTTGTGCCACCTCCTCTGACCCCAGCCCCTGTCCCCCAGGTGAGGGGGACACCTCTTGTTTTTCATTTTGTGTCCCCGCTCAGATTCACCTGTTTGAGTAGGCACGCATTCATCATGTTCAATTGCATTCTCCGTGTCCTGGGGTGGGGGTGGGGGCGGGTGAGGGAGCAAGGGATGAGCAGGCTTGGCTGTTAACCGAAAGGTCTTGGTTCTAATCCACCCTGAAGGACCTTGGAAGAAAGACTTTACGGAATGATTCCTAGAACCCCCGCCACTGAAAACCCTACTCTGAACCACTGTCAGGCGGAGTCGCCCCCACAGCTGCTGGCTTGTTGCGCTCCCTCCTCTTTGGGGGGGCCACAAGTCCTCCATGTCGGCCTGTCAGTGTTCGTGCCGTTTCCGGAGGGACCGGAGAAGACGAACACCTCAGAACCGCGTATCGGTGCTCAAGATGGGGCTGGGTTTAAAAAGGGGGCGCGTTGACGGGCCTCCTGGAAAGTAAGACACTCGGCCCGCCCGGAGGAGGTGTGGGTGGGCTGACGACTGCGCCTGGAGCCGGGGGAAGCCGTCCTTGGGCGCCTTGAAAGTCACTTAGGGAAAGTCATTCTGCTCCCTGAATGTTCCCGAGTTTCTTCCCCGAGTTCCACGCTCATCTCCCCCTGTTTTCTTTCTTAAACTAATAAAAGATTACGATGACATTTGGAAAAGGGCATCTCATTAAGCAGCCGCGTCCCCATTGGAGCACCCTGCGCGGCGGGCCGTCTCCCGCTGGCCATTGATCTTATGGTAATGAGGTGTCATCTCCCTGCCTGCCTTGCCTCCCGCCCCCGCCCCTTCTTTCTGCACGGCCCCGCCCCCCAGCCAGGACCCCGAGTGGGCGGGCGCCGGCCTGACCTGTACACGGTGGTGGGCGGGGAGTTCAGGCTGTCGTAGACCAGCCGCACGTGGCCCTGGTACAGCTCCAGCGCCAGGGGGTCGTTGTCGCCCTTGTAGAGGAGGATGCCGTTGTCCTTGTCAGTGGCCACCTGGAGAGAGAGACGGGTGGTGGGGGCCGGGCCTCCACTTGGGACTAATCTCCTCCCTCATCCCCCTCAGAACCTTCTTCTGGGTGGCAATTCCCAAACCCATCTTTTTTTTACTAAATCATTTTCTTGGGGGTTCTTAAAGTTTTTTTTTTTTTTTTTTTAATCACAATCCACACATCAGTTGTATCAAGCACATTTGTACATCTGTTGCCATCATCCTTTTCAAAACATTTTCTTTCTCCTTGAGCCCTTGGTGTCAGTTCCTCTTCTTCCCTCTAGCTCCCCACCTTCGTGAACCTTTGCTCCTTGATAAATTGTTTTTATTTTCATATTTGACACTGTCCGCTGTCTTCCTTCGCTCA
>PVJH01007826.1:0-89163 GCA_004026705.1 Nesogale talazaci
TTTTATTGGGGGGCCTCTACAACTCCCATCACAATCCCCAACAACATCAGTTGTATTCAGGCCACTTTTACACACCCATTGCCATCATCACTCTCAAAACATTCTCCCTCCCTCCAGGCCCCCATTATCTGCTCCCTATATTACCCTTCCTCCCCCCCTTCCCCTTGAACCCTTAGTAATTTACAAATTATTTTTTCATTCTGTACACTGTCCAATGTGTCCCAACACTCACTTCCCTGTTGTCCATGGCCCAGAGAGGAGGCTATGTGTAGATCCTTGATTTTTTTATTATATATATTTTCAGCATATGAAATCTAGGATGAGTGGATGTAGGTAGAGATTAATTGTTCCTTGGGGGTATGGCAGGAGAGGCTGTGGGGAAATGGGAATGCAATAACAAGGAGTTCAAGAAAAAAGGAGATATTCTAAAATTGATTATGGTAATGATCATACAACTTTAATTGATATGATTGAGCTATTGAATTGTAATATTTAGATTATGTCCCAATAAAGCTACTTATTTTAAAAATTACAATGTAATAGGGTTCTTCTTGGGTTCCAACTACTGTATTTTTCAGACCATAAGACACACCCAATTTTCATAGCAGGAAAAAATGAAAAAAATCATTTTTAACCAAATAGTGTCAATATACTAAAATGTTCTGGAGTACCACACTTTCAGACCACACTTTCCTCCCATTTTGGGGTTGGGGAAGTGCATGTTATGAGCTGAAAAATATGATATATAATGACTATAATCCAAGTCCATATCTCCATTTTATTCCTTTGCTGTTAGTATTCAACCAAACTTTAAACTGATCAACTAAGCAACTTGTCATCTTTATCCTTCTCCAAGAGCAATCTTTTGATGCCACCTTCCCCCCTTTGAACCAAGTCAATGTCTTCATATTTCACCTTTCATTCTTACCACCCCTTCCACTGTTACAAATTCATAGGCAACTCCAAATTGACTACTGTGTTTCACATGCTATTCCTTTGTTCTATATCCTCAATGATGTGTTACTTAGTTCCCAGATCTAAAATAGTATAGAGTTGCTGAATAAATGAATAAAAAAAACAGTGGATGAGTGAAGATATTCTAGTCCCCCTTTAGCCCCTTAAAAAAGTAATGTGTTAAATTGTTAGCCAAAAGTGGATAAACCTGAAGTTCTCTGAACTGATCGTGCCCTATTCTTTTCTGTACTGTTCAATTTCCCAACATCCATCTCCATTATTCCCCTTCTTTGTTTTAGTTGTGGAGGTTGTCAGGATTTTTTGAAGCAACTTGTTGACATGGAACATTTCAGAAGGTCTCCAACACCTCTCCCACTCTAATTCTAAAGATACTTCAAAAATCTGAATAATACAAGGACACAAAGTGTATTTCTCTCCAATGCATTCAGAATGAAACTGTTTGCTTTAGTTTTCTCTCATTGCTTGATTGTATAAGCGGAAGGGATAATAAGCACATACAAAGAGTCCTGCTGCTGCTAGCAGCCCTCTGCACAACAGAATGAAGCACTGCCCTGTGTGGTGCCCTCCTCACCATGCTCAGCCCCGGGGTCAAATGTGCAGGGCCTGCCCCTCGTTTGCTGCCCTTCCCCTTCACTAAACATGATGTCTTCTCTGGGGACTGCTCTCACCTGAAAACCTGTCCAAAGTGTGTGAGGTGAAGTCTTCCAATCTGTGCCTCATGGGCGCATTATATACATACTTCTTCCAGGACAGATTTCTTTGTCCTTTTAGCAGATACCATACTTTCAATATCCTGAACCAGCACCACAAGACACACACATTGATACTTCTTGAATTCCTCATCTTCCTGATAAAATATTTAGTGTGAAAACTGCCTAAAAATAACTCACCCATCAAGCAGAAGTACCATCTTTTTCAGAGCATAAGACGTACCTGACCATAAGACACACCCAGGTTTTAGAGTAGGAAAGCAAGAAGAAAATATTCTAAACCAAATAGTACCAGTATACTAAAATGTTCTGGGGGTACCACATCTTTGGACCATAAGGCACACCACATTCATCCCTTTCTTCATTTTGGGGGGCGGAAATGCATCTTATGGTCTGAAAAATGCAGTAATGACTTTTACACCACTTCTTGCATTATCTTAATGTTTGAGGAGCTGCAATACCACAATGAGCAGAGTAGATACCTGCCTTCAAGGCTTGTACAGAATCGTGAAGGAAGAAAGCAAGAAACCAGACAACAATGATTTAGTTGTGGGAATTTTGATCACATGAGTTTTTAAGTACACAAAGGAAATTCCAAAAGTTTGTGGAAAATTCCATTTTCTTTTAATTCCATAACATGTTTGAAGCCCTTGGGTATAATTCACATTTTACCAGAGTGTGACTGTTCTAGTTGGAACCTAAAGGACAAGGAACTGAGGTACTGGTGACCGACCGACCAATGTTCTTATCATGGAACCAGATCCACCACTCCAACGCCATGAAGCACTCATGAGGACATGCTTGAGAGTGTCCTGCAATGACCTGTGGATAGATTTAGCTTTTCAACCACAAAAGCCAAATTCTTTTGACATGATTGCCCATTAATAAGATATTTCAATATTATCTGTAGTTTTGTTTTGCTTTGCTTTTTGTTTGTTCATATTAGAGTTTAATTCTGAGGTATCATGTCATTGGGGTCACCCTCTTAAGGTTGTGTTATATGTTTTTCTGGTTTTCTATGTATGAAACCCAGGATTGTTGAATCTATAGGGGCAGCTGTAGCTTAAGGATTTTGGGGGTGGGGGGTATACAATTAAGACCATTGTCTTTGGAGTCCTTAAAAACAGATTGTAGTAGTCCTTGTACAGTACTGTTCGATCTTATTGTGCTAAGGAATGATATTGTATATGTATTAACTCCAATTGATAGTATTTTTTAAAAGAATATATTAGATTGTTAGACTGAAAGTATAGGAGATACAAATAGGACTAAGCCCTGGTGGCGTAGTGGTTGTGCACAGGTCTGCGGCCCACTGGGTTGCAGGTTCAAATCCAGCAGCAAGGCTGGGCCTCCTACTCCCACCACCTGAGGGCAGTGATGCCCCAAAAACAAAAACAAAAACAAATATAAGTACCTCCTCCAATTCACAATGAGCTCGTTAGCAACATTGTCAGTCTGTGGATTGGTTTATCATGTCCTGGCTGAAATCAATGCATCTGTCAAGAAAATAGCTCCTATCTCTAAGAATCACAAAAAGTCGTGACTACCAGATTATTGTTGAAAAAAAGTAAGCACAACTTCCTGGATATGTAAATCAACCATGGTAGCCAACAGCAAAACCTAAAACCAAAGTAACTTGGGTGGATCTTAAATGTCTTTCATGAAAATAGAGGATTTAACCTTTACTCATGTAGTTATAGACATGTTGAGTCAACAGATATTTTGGAAGGTCAGGATGTTGTGAATGAGTGTGGGGACCCATCTGTAGACAATTGGACATCCCCTATAGAAGAGTCTAGGGAAGGAGACTAGACAAGGTGAAGTGCAGCAACAATGAAAGATGAAACATACAACTTTCCTCTAGTTCTTGAATGATTTCTCCACCCCATCCCTCACCACTATCATTATCCCAATTCTATCTTACAAATCTGGATAGACCAGTGGATGTACACTGGTACCAATAAGAACTGGAAACACAGGGTATTCAGAACAGATGAACCCTTCAAGATCAGTAGTGAGAATGGTGATACCAGGAGGTCGCAGGGAAAGTGGGCAGAGAAAGGGAGAACAGATTATAAGGATCTATATATAACCTCCTCCTTGGGGGATGGACAGCAGAGAAGTGGGTGAAAGATGTCAGACAGTAGAAGCTATGACAAAATAATAATAATCCATAAATGATCAAGGGATTGGGGGAGGGGAAGAAGGAGGAAGGGAGAAATGAGGAATGGATGCCAGGGGCTCAAATGGAAAATAAATATTTTGAGAATGATGAGGGAAAAATGTACAAATGTGTTTGACACAATGGACTGATTATGATTAAGAGTTGTACGAGCCCCCAGTATAATGATTTAATAATAGTAGGAAGAAATGAAGGGGAGGTTGTGAATACAAGAGCATCTGTACCCTGAAAGGGGTTATCATGTAAAAATTCAGTAACCTTTCATTCCAGTAGACTGGTCAAGATCTCCAGCTGCTAGGAAACAATGGAGGTAACCTAAACCTACAAAATCATAGAAAGCTTTGCAATTAAGTCACTCTCTGAGCTGAAACTTGAAGGGTCTAGGAAGGCTTAGGGAGTTACTGGTTAGTTCAAACGATTACATATATAACAGTGAAGTCAAAAGGTTGGTGATTTAGAGTCATCTAGATAAGCTTTAGGAATAACTGCAGAGCGACTGCTCAGAGATGCTAGCCATATCACACTCTCTGGAGTGCAGTTTTCCTCTGACACACATGGACTCACGGTGACCACGAAAACTGGTTTGAGTTCTTTTGAGATTGTAAATGCCTGGTAGTATTGTTGCTGGGTGTCATCCAGTCAGTCCAGACCCCCAGCGATCCTCTGCACAACACAATGAAACACTGACCAGGCCTGGGCCATCCTCACAACTGTTTCTATGCTTATGCCAATTGTTTCAACCATTGGGTCTATCCATCTTCTTATTATTATTTTTTAAATACTTCTAGAAAGGACTCTTGCATCTCTTATCACAATCCATACATACATCCAGTGTGCCAAGCACCTTTGCACATATGCCACCATCATCACTTTCAAAGCATTCCTTTCGCAATTGAGTCTCTGATATCAGCTCCCCATTTCATACCCCTCCCTTCCTTACCCACCCTCCCTCATGAACCCTTGAAAAGTTATAGATTATTATTTCCATATCTCACATCATTCTACATTGCCACTAACCCACTTTCCCATTATTGGTCCCCCGGGGGGGGGGGGTTATAGATTTATCCTTGTGATTGAATCCCCTGTTCTCCCCCAAACCTCGGCTAATCCTCCTGGTAGTTCTAGTCTCTTTATTGGCCCTCATGGGTTTATCTATGCTGGAGTCCCTGTGTTGCAGGCTCTTATCTGCAGGAGTGTGGATGCTCTGGTCTAATCTGAATCATAAGGAAGGTAGGATGGAGGTCATGTTAGTGGATCAATCTATCTTCTTAAGGAATTTCCCCCTTTTTGCTGCCCCTCCACTGTATTGGCCTTGATGTCCTTCTCCAGGGCCTGCCCTCTCCTCATCACATGTCCAAAGCCTAGAAGAGGAAGTCTTACCATCCTTGGCTCTGAGCAGCGCATTATTGTTACTTCTGTCGGGGCTCTCAAGTGGGCAAGACCTCGGTTCTTTGCTTTGCCTGCTCAAAGAATTCACATCAAAGCATGATTTGTAATCCAATGAGCTTTGGGGAAGGACAGAAAAAACTTCAGGTTTTACAGTCTGAAAAGCAGACACGCTACTTCTAGAGAGCAGGTGAAATCACACAGAAGTCACACTGGGGTTCACAACTGGGTGCAAGAAAGCATGTGGACAAAATTCCAGGAGACCAAAAGTCCAGGACCCCTAGAGGCTAAGAGCATGTAGACCCAGAGGCTAGGATAATGTTGGCCCAGAGACTGTGTGCCCTGAGTAGACCCAGGGTAGGTACATGTGCACCCATGCGGGACAGGGTGCAGTCACTATGAGTTGCACTCTACTTCAAATTGACCATCAAACTTGGTTTGGAATAGTAGCCGGCATTAGTCCTTGGCCAATTTAGACTTTGGCTATATATTTCTGAGTGATCCTTTGGTCCTATAGAAGTCGTGGCATTGCTCTCATGTGATAAATTGAGATTCCGTGTAGAGTCACGAAACTGGACTGAATATGAATGGTTCATTAGCATGACACAGTCTTGTGAAATCAACACCACCACAGCCGATTGAAGTGACTACAGAGTAAATAGAAATGTGAGATGAATTTTGTTTAATTTATGCAGACATATATGTGAAGGTATTGTTCCCTGTGATCACAAACTTCATTTTCTAAATTTCTGTGGAACACAGGGTCTGTACCACCACTGGAAACTTGAATCTATGTGTGCCTGGTTGGTAAACATGGAATAATAAAACATAAAATTGTTTATTAATAATTTTACTGTTTGAATTTATATTTGGGAGTTATCAAGTAATTGATAGCTTTGATAGGAGTGTTTTAATATTATTTTTGACTTACCTTTTATTCTTTGTAAAGCTGACTTTAAAGATCAGACATCAAAAAAGAAAATTAACTGCCTTCAAGTCAATTCTGATTCATAAGGACCCAGGAGCACAGAGTAGAACCCCTCCGTAGGTTGTAAACATTTATAGAAAACTAATGCCTTATATTTCTGTTATAGTGTGGTCAGTGGATTCAAACCACCATCTTTTTGGTTTCCAATCTGACAAGTAACCCCCTAGACCACCTCGCATATTTAAAAATGCCTCATTAAGCAGTCGTTATTGTTACCAGCATAAAATATTTTACATTTAACCAACTTAGCCAAGATATATATATATATATATGAATATATTCATACATGTGTGGACCCTCTAGTTGTTGAGACTAAATATTTATCAAATTTTTTGAAAAGGATATATACTAAAATGTCTACATGAGTTACCCAAGGGAATGGTATTGAGCTAAGAACAAGCTCCCACTTTTCACTTTGCACATTTCAGAACTTTGAATTTATTTTTGCAATAACAAATATAATAAAAATGGAGGCTATAACTGCCAAGTTTAGTTCTGTGATGAGATCCAGGAGAACATGATATATTTTCCATGTCTGGGAATTTGTCTCATACAAAAGACAGATAATGATAAAGAAATACTATATTAGCTGAGTCCAGGTGCAATGTCATATTGAAAATTAAACTCATGTGCTGTTACCATAATTCCCCACTGGTGTGGGTGTCAAAAGTACAGAATGTAGAAGTTTCAACATCATAAGTGAAAGAATCACAAAAATAAATGGACAGACAATAACAGCAGCACCAGTTGATTTTTTTTAAAACAAATACCACTATAGCTACCACTTGCAACTCCATTTATGAATAAATTACATGAGCAGGATTCTGGACTTCAAACTTCTGAAGCACATTCTGTTCTCTAAATCTTGGACAATGGCATGTTAAAAAATAGTAAAAAAGTAAAATAGTAAAAAGCCATGTAAAAGTATTTTTAAGAGGAAGATCAGTCGAAATTGACTTTTAAAAAAACCTCATATTCTCTGACGTGATCAGACCAAAAGCCTTAAAAAATAGGGGTAACTGGCAAGGTATGAAAAACTCATTTAAGAAAACACTCATTCAAATCAAGATTGGATAACATGAATTGATATTAGTGGGAATTAAATTTCTAAAAAAAAATAGCATAAAAAGAGCAGAAGCAACATCTAAAGTAGGATCAAAATTAAGTTGTTTTAGAGCTTGGGTACAGAGCAGTGAGGTGTCAACCATACTGGGGCCCGAGAACAAGAGATTTCTAGTAATATCTATGCCATTAAGTAAGTCTTCTCAAAAGACACATTGCCATTGTCACTTACAGATGATACTTGGTGTTTGTGTACTGTAATGTACAAAACTACAGGACAGCAACAAAGGTTTTCTTGCAAACATTTGAAAAAAAAAATTAAAGCTCTTTCCCCAAAGAAAATAGCAGCCCTACCTATAGATATTATCATTTCCCAATCGTATACTGAAGAGGGTTGGCCTACTGACTTGGCAAGAACATGAGTAAGCTCTTAACTTTCAGAATTCTGCCTCCCTCATTGAGTCTAGTGTCTAAAGCATATGGCTTTCACATTAGCAAACAGCATCGAACATCAGCACTATGGGTACCTGTTGGAGAGTTCAATCATGAATTATCTGTGAGCCAGCACCTGCCATAGGCTGGCTTAAGACATCTGATGTTTGAAAAAGACAGGTTAGCAGACATGCTAAATACCCTCTCTTCTAAATTCCCCAAGCTCTATCATATTTTAAGTTTGATCAGCTTGAAGCAATGTTCTTGAACCAAATTATCTCAGTTCTTCATAGAAAGGACTGCGCAGATTGATGATACGTGGTTTTGCCCTGAGCCTTTATGAAGGGTCGATATAAAAAATGTCTCATCAATATTTCTGTTATTGTTGACAAAACTGTGGGCAGGCAGTGTCTACTATGCTTGCAAGTGCCATTTTTTTTAAAGAACTTATAGAAATACACTTCATTTAACAGAATTCTAAAAAAGATTTGTTTCTGCCCGTGAGTGTGGATGCTTTATTTTGTTTGCCAGGGCACATCAAATAAGTACAGTTTTCCTTTTGCCTTACAGATCATGAAGCTCAGACAGAGATTCACACATATGGAAGCAATGAATCCCCCTGGTGGGGGACATTAGCGCTACTTCGTGATGCTGGCCTCAGACAGTGTCTCCTCTCTTCCCATGGTCAACTCGCCCGTTTGAATTATGCTGAATGGGTAAGCTAATTTCTATCTTTTGCAAGTCTTGCATGAAGCAGCAGAGGGTGAGTAGGGAAGAAAGGTCAACATTAAGGAGCATGTATTTGTCACTAATATTGTTTTTGAAACTTTCCAGCTCAAAATGAAGTTTACTCTCCTTTCCTCACTGCCACCTGGTCCCTCCTGACGCACAGAGACCTTATAATCCAGGAAGAATGACCCTGGCGTGTTTCTGAGATCGTACATTCTTAAGGGAAGAGAAATCCTCTCTTTTGTTTTGCTGAGTAGCTGGTAGTTTCGAACTGCTGACCTTGCAGTTAGCAGCCCAATGTGTTAATCACTACACCACCAGGACAGTTGGTTCAGATAACGAGAGAAATAACACGCGATCAAGATGAAAAAGCTAAGAATCAAGCCAGAGCTGATATTTAAACTACTCTTTTTTTTTTCTGTTTTTGTCCAAACTATAATTAGGTGGACTCTGACCCATCGTGACCTGCTACAGAACTTCTGAGTGTCTCAGAAATTGACCTTGAACCTACCAATTTTGCAGTTTGCAACCCAATCCAATTCACTGCACTGCCAGGGCTCCTTGTCCATAGAACAGGCTCCTATTTATGACTTTGCTCTGCCAACAGGTTATTACATATTAAACCTTATGTGTTCTAATAAGTTTATTTAGGCAGGCTTGTTTAGCAAATGTCACTTCCAATTTGCAGGATTGTGGTAAAGATAAAATAAAATAAGGACAGGAAGGCACTTTGAAATTCTTTTAAAAAAGTCTGCAAAGGTGAGATGGTTTGTCCTCTATCATGTTGCCATACTGATAATTGTAAGATTTAAATCATCACGTTAAATCTAATGGTTACATGCACACAAGTGTTTCCAAATCTTGAATGCTCAACTATTTCCCTTCCTTGTAGTTAACAAAAAATTTGAATCAGCTATAAAGTCAAAGGGGCTGTCTTAGTCTGGGTAGACTAGAGGAACAAATTTCATAGGCACACATATAGATATGAGGAAAGGGTTTATATACAAAGGAATGTGATACTAAGAAGGCATCCTAATCCCAGTACAAAGTCATAAATCCAATATTAACCCATATGCCCGAAATCAGTCAATAAGTCTCCTTCTGATTCACCAAGTCACGGGTCAGTGGGTGCAGAATTCTGGCACTAGCAGGCGTCTCCCCATGGCTCCTCACTTCCAGGGCTCAGGGTCTATCAACAGCATGCCCCTCCAGCATCAGAGGTCTGCCTCCATGAGGGCAAAGCCATGTGGTCTCTCCACTGGCTCCTCCAGCTTCTCGGATGCTGCCATCTTGTCTTTTCCGTGACTCATCGCTTCTGAGACTAACTCCCAACAACTGGGGAAAATAGCTTCTCATCTTCACGAGGGAAATAACATGAGATTTCCCAGAAGTCTCAGGAGAAAGCCATGCCCACATAGAGGGCTCATTGGCTGCTCAATGACTATCTCCAGATTAACAGGCTAGACTCCACCCCTACATTTTCTTTTTTTTTTTAGGCATCACTGCCCTCAGGTGGTGGAAGTAGGAGGCCCAGCCTTTGCTCCTGGGAGCCGGAATTGAACCTCCATCCCAGTGGGCCGCAGTCCCGCGCACAACCACTACGCCACCGGGGCTCAGCCTCCACCCCTACATTTTCAATCATAAAATTAACATAAGCACATAACTGCCACAGGGGCTTTGGTAAAAGTCCTTCAAACATAAAATACTTTATTGAAATTTAACAATGAAAGTCATTATATATTAAACTTCAGCTCATAAATTCAGGTAAAATTGTTCATACACCATACCCACAGCATCTTCCCAAAAACCATATTAAGCTACAAACCAAACCCCAAACTCATCGCCATCTGAGAAGTAATGACTTTTAATGAACTTCTCTTACCCATTTTCAATTTTCTGGAATAATTTTCATAACACATCACTGAGTTCATCCTGTGTCCCACTTATAGTCACCCTGTAGGACAGAGTATAACTGTCTGGATGTTTTCTAGACTGTAACTCTTTAAAGGAGTAGGAGAGACTCATTTTTCTCTCCTCGAGCAGCTGGTAGCTTTGAACTGTCAGCCTTATAGTTAGTAGCCCAACATGTAACCTCTACATCACCAGGACTGGATCCCACACCATTTCCAGTGCTGAAAGCATTTACTGAATCCAACTGATAGGTTTGCGAGGTAGTCTTTCACTTAGCTGCTGAGTGCTTCAAACACTGCACCACCAAGACCCCTCATCCGAATCTCTGCATTTGAAAATCCTACAGTGACCCTCTGACCTACAAGTAGATCGTGAGTATCCATAGTATATAAAAGAAGGATAGAGAAATTGTTCCTTTATTAAGATCAGAAAGCAGCGTTACACTGTGAACTGATCAACTATCTCTAAGCACAGACAAGAACCTTCCCTTCACTGTTCATCACCATCTAAATCCTCGGCCAATATTAAAATGCAACCTCATCATACTTGATCCTATTTCATTAAGAAGTTTCTCTCTCTTTTCATACCAGCTCTTTATCCTTCCAGAAAATGACTTCTGCTATTTCAGACCTTGATACTAATTATATTTTTCAATTTGTGTGTTAGTCCTATTTTATTCAGCATATAAGTTCAAAAATATTATAAAACATTCTGTATTAAAAACATGACTAATCAGCTGATCCTCAATTTCAAATATTGCATAATGAAAGCATTACTGTGATGCAAAGATTTCAATGTTGCTTCATTATCAACAAGGTCAATAACTGAGGAGGTAGGCCATCAGACTGGGTGCTACTTAACTAATGCTTAATTACTTTGGTAGGATATTCAGCAACATGTTTATCTTATTTTTAACTGAAGGCACTGTGATGGGTTCTGCTAGTCTTTCCCCATGCTCTATCCTTACTGGTGCTTGCTTGAGTGGCTTTGTTCTTCTTTTAATTTTCCTTCTCAGAGATCCTAAGATATTGACTATACAAAGGTAAGTCAGAGATATTGCTGAGAGAGTTATGGTTCATACACACACACACACACACACACACACACACACACACAGGTTTTTCCCAAGCAGAAATGTTTAAACATGTCTCTGTGATGAGTGGTGGCTGAGCATCTATCTTTGTCTCCTTTGAGGGTGTTCAGAAGAGATACAATTATAACATTGGCTTTCTGAGGGCATCTGCTGGATCCGTTCAGTTCAAGTCGTTATGGTGAGTGTGTGGCAGGGTGGATATTTGAGGGGCACATTCTGAAGGGTTGTCCTCTTGAGTGATTTTCTTGAGGAACACAGAATGATCACTAGGGGTTGTCCTCTTGAGTGATTTTCCTGAGGAACACAGAATGATCACTAGGACTTATTATAAAAGTTTTAGAAAATTGAAAATTGCATTGTTCAGGAAAAAGTCAAGAAAGTCATGTCCAGGATTTCCCCCACCACTGTGCCAATGTGCATATTCATGTTTTTAAAGGTATTAAAGGCTATTCTTTGAGCACTTTGTTAGGAAATCCTTCCCCATCTACACTACTACATCTCTCATCTTGGCATTGCAAGCTTCTTTTGTTTCTCAAACTCAATAAAGCATTGAAATGGAAAACAAATTTAGTCCCTCGGGATGCCCAAGCTGCTCTTTGACATGGTGTCCAGTAAAGAATGTGGACTGCTTTGAGGAAAGGTTTTAGAGACTGTCCTCAATGTGTGTGTGAGCTATATTTCACACAATGGTTTCACCTTTTGATAGATTTGCTTCATAAAGATTTATGTGATTTTGCCACAATGCCTTTTGATTTATCCTTGCATCATATTGCTAGAAATGGGATCTAGGTGTCTAGCGCTCTCTAAATTGCACGTACCAATTATACATACAACCTATGACACTTCAGGCCAGGGCAATCTGATGGTTCCAAGCAGTCTTCGACACTTTATTAGGAAAGTGGTTAGAAGAAAAACTGGGATTTCAGAGATCAGAAACTGTGAGATGGAGTGAAAGACTGGCTTCCTGGTCCATAGAGGCAGAGGCCAAGGGACTATGTGACTGGGAGGCTGAAGATCACAGGAAAATGTGGTTGCTGGCTGAGGGGAGTCATTGTTATGGATCCATGACTGTTTTCTGATTCTGACTTGTAGTAACTTGTGGGAACAACTCTAATAAACTCTCATTATTGTGATTCCTGTGTACCGCTGCAATAAATCATTGAACCCAGCATAGAAGTAGGGTGCTGTGCAAGGAGCAGTTGGTGTCAGAGTTGATAAAGAAGGATGGCGCTTGTAGGCATGCCTGAATCCTGCCTGTTGGCCATAGGGAATCAGAGGAGATCAGATATGACCTCCCATGCTGTTTACTGTGCCAGGGACCACACTCTGAGACTACTGGGTTCAGACAGTCCTCTAGAAAAGGATGCAGTTGTGAGCCTTTAGCAGACAACAATTCTCACAAAGCCTGGAGAACAGAGGTAGCGCCCTGGTAAAGACATATCTCAATAGGACATCAACTGCACTCCATACATACTGAACCAATGGCAGCAGAGGGGGCGTCACATTTTAAGCACATAAATCAGGATAAGAAAATAAACTTAAAACCTATCTGTTTTATTAGGCTCATTATTCTTGAAATACTCTTCTTGCCTAACATAAATGTACTCAAATATTTCTTAACAATGAGTCATATCTTTCTGAGCATGCATAATTATTTATATATGTTTTCTGTTATGCATATATTGGTGCATTTTTTGTTTGGTTGGCACACTACTCTTTGTTAGTTTATAAACTCCTTGAGAATACGGACTATGTTTTCTTCTAACTTTATAATGAATATTATCTGGGGAAAAGCATTTTATGCACTTCATAGCTGCTTTGAATCAGCGTTTCCCTACAGAGAAGGAAACTAGTAGCTAATAGAAAATAAGGGCTTCTTTATTTAGTCCCTCTCATAACTTCTATCTTGTTCTTTGCTTATATTCTTATTAAGAAAAAAATATATTCACAGATAATTGACATTATGAGCATAAACATTGACGCGCTCACTAAATTTGTCCTCATATATATTACAGCCCCAGTATGAATGTCTTCCCATGAGCACTCTCATTCTAGCTCATAGATTCATTGCAAGGAGACCAAAGCACAATGAAAAATCTTCATATGTGCCACATGTAGTGAGTTTCCTGAGACTCCAATGGCTCTAGGGTGGAAAAATAAAGTATTGTGCCCTAATGTGAGTATCTAAATCTTGACTTTATCTATCTAAATATCCTTCAAGGCAAACAGAAACCTGTGGCTTGGAATTAGGCATGGTAACCCAGCTTCCAGAGAGAAATATGTCCACCTAAGGGGTCTTGATTGGTGGAGTTAACTCAGCCTCCAGTATTTAACAACCTGTCCTGCCCTCGACACCTTCACTACCACATCACACCACACACACAGTGGACCAAGGAAAACCCTAGCAGGATGCGGGAATAAATATTCACACCTGATGACTGGTGACAGAGACACTGAATAAAATGAGGAATATTCCAGAGTCTGAAGCAATCCAAGGCAGAGCAATAAGTCAGAATGAAGTATTTTACCTAACCCTGAATGTCAAATATCAAGGAAATAAAATGATAGCTTCAAGACTCAAGCCTCGTTTTCACTCACTGCCATTGAATTGCTGCAATCTCCTGTGAGCCTCCAGGGCAGGGTAGAACTACTCCAGTGCATCTTCAAGACTGTGACTCTTTATGGAAATAAAAGCCCATGTTTCTCCATAGGAGAGGCTGGTATGGTGGAATTGTGAACCTTGCAGATCAAAGCCCAACTAGAAACCACGACACAACCAGGACTCCAGACTAGATGAAGCCTATATCCAAATAAAGCATCAGGAGGAATTAGATCAGAAAAGGATATTAATGCAAAGAGAAAGGAGAGGCTAGCCATAGATAATAATTAATAGAGGATAAGTGTAGGGGACACTCACAGTTTTTTTCCTGATTTCTCAGTAGATATGGGGGGGATAAATTAGAAGTCATGGCATATATACTATTTTCTAAGATTGAATATTGTTGCTAGGTGTCATCAAGTGCATTCCAACTCATAGCAGTTTGATGCAAAACAGAAGGAAGCATCACCTCGTCCTGTCCCATACTCACAAGTGTCCTCATGTACCAGCCTATTGTTTCAGCCACTCTGGTAGTCCATCTTGTCAAGAGTCTTCCTCCTCTTTTTCTCTCCCCTCACTCTTTACCTAGCATGATAAACTTCTCTGGGATTAATCTTCTCTGGGATTAACATGTAGAGATGAAGTCTCTCCATCCTTCTCTCTAAGTAGCATTCTGGCTGTACTTCTTGCAAAATAGGTGCTTGTTCTGTTGGCAGTACATAATACTTTCAATACTGTTCACTCACAACATAGTTCGGATGCATAGTTCTCAATTTTTCTGCAGTTTTCCTTATTCAAGGTCCAATTTTCACTACCATTTAAGGCAATGTGCAATACCATGTCTTGAATCAGGTCCACCTTAGTCCTCAAAGTAACACCTTAGCTTTTCAGCACCCTAAAGAGCTCTTGTGCAGCACAATTACTCAGTACAATTCATCTTTGGTCTCTTGACTGCCACTTCCATAATTACTGATAGTTGATTAGAGCAAGATGAAATAGTAGATAACTTCAATCTTTTCTCCATTTATGATGATGATACTTATTGACCCAGTTGTGAGGATTTGGGTCTTCTTTATATTCAGTTGCAATCCACACTGAAAGTCTCAATCCTTGATCTTCTTCAGAAGGGCTTCAAGTCTTCATCACTTTCAGCAAGCAAGGTTGTGTCATCTGTATGCCATAGGTTGTTAGTAAGACTTCTTCCAATCATGAAGCTGCGTTTTTTTCATATAATCTAGTTTCTCTGATTATTTGTTCGACATACAGATTACATAGTTATGGTGAAAAATTCAACTTTGATGGACTCTTATCCTGATTTTAAACCATGCAGAATGCCCTTGTTCTATTGCCACAACTACCTCTTGACCCACTTACAGCTACCACATGAGCACAATGGAGTGTGCTGAAAGTTTTAATCTAAAGTTATCAATAGTGTGTTTTGATTCACACAGTTGACTGATGTGGCATGGTCAATGAAGCACAAGTAAGCAACTTTTTTGCTATTTTCTCTTTTCTTTCAGTCAAGATCCATCTGACTTGAGCAATGATATTTTTTCTGTTCCATGTTCTCTTCTGAATTCAGCCTGAAGCTCGGACAGTTTCTTGTCAACGTAGTTCTAAAATCACTGTTGGGTGATTTTCAGGAAAAATTTTCTCGCATGCTATATCAATGATATTGGTCTCTAATTTGAGCATTCTGGTGGAAAATCTTTCTTTAGAATGGTTACAAATATGGAAATCATCCAGTCAGTTGACCAAGTCATTGTCTTTCATATTGCCTGGGATGGACTGGTGAATGTTTGCACTGTAGAATTGACTCTAAGGTAGGGAATGAGATTCTTCAAAGTTCCAAGTCTAAATTGTGATATCTCACTGAGAGAAAGAAAATATTGACACATCATAGAGCCAATAAATAGCTTGTATTCAGATTGTACATTTAAAATAACAATGTTCAGTGGTATTGACAAATCCAGGGACAAGGGAAAAACAAGTAATCCTAAACCAGTGGCAAGGAGGATATAAGAGGCCTGTTCGAGGTTGATCAAGGTCAATGTAACCCAGAGACGTTACTGAAACCCAAATAAAGGCAAAGCAGGAGAGTGGCAAAGTAAAAAGAAACAGAGGAAAGAAGTAGAAGGAAAAGGACTTTTATAGAGGTCTAAATGCAGGCATGTCCATAGGTAAATATATCCTATATGATGATGGGGGAATAGATCTGCACCCATTTACTTATAAGGTTAGTATTAAGGCAGCAGATGAACATTGGGCCTCCACTCAAGTACTCCCTCGATGCAAGAACACTTTGTTCTATTAGATTGGGATTCCATTTTGCTCACCTTCCCTACACGATCAATAAAGACAAATGTGTGCATAAGCAAAAGTAGCGAAGAAAGCTGACAGTATCCTGCTACCAAAAGATATAGTGTCTGGGGTCTTAGAGACTTGAAAGTAAACAAGCGGCCACCTAGCTCAGAAGCAACAAAGCCCACATGGAAGACGCACACCAGTCAGTGTGACCATGAGGCGACAAAGGGATCAGATATCAAAGAACAAAAAAAATATTATTGTGAATGAGGGTGAGTGTAAATTGAGGACCCAAATCCATCTGTAGGCAACTGGCTATTCCCTAATAGAAGGGCCACAGAGAAGAGATGAGCCAGCCAGGGTACAGGGTAGCAATGATGAAATATATAACTTTCCTCTCCTTCTTAAATAATTTCTCCCCCTACTCCCCACTATCATGATCCCAATTCTGGTTTACAAATCCAGTTAGACCAGAGGAGGTGCACTGATACAGATAGGAACCAGAAACACAGGAATTCCAGGACAGATGATATCTTCAGGACCAGTGGTGAGAGTGGTGAGACTAGGAGAGTGGAAAAAAAGATGGGGTAGAAAGGGGTACTGATTATAAGAACCTTCATATAGCCTCCTCTCTGGGGTACAGACAACAAAAAATTAGGTGAGGGGAGACATCAGACAGTATAAGATATGAAAAGTAGTTATAATTTATAAATTATCAAGAGCTCATGAGGAAGAGAGGGGAGGGATGAGCTGACACCAAGGGCTTAAGTAGAAAGCAAATGTTTTGAATGATGAGAGCAACAAATGTACAAATGTGCTTGACATTCAGTGAATGGATGTAGGGACTGTGATAAGAATTGCACGAGCTCCCAATGAAGTGAATGTAAAGAAGCAAACAATATTCCAATATCTTACTTCAATCATAATACAAATAACCAACTAAAAGTGAGTGAGATCATTGAAGAGCTATTTCTCTAAAGAAGTCATGAAAATGGTTAATATGTGTATGGAAAAATTCTCAACATCAAGAGTTATTATAAAAAATGAAAATTAAGCCACATGTATGCATATTAGAATAAAATGCAATATAAAAAGAAAATGCCCAATACAAAGTGCTGCCAAGAAGAAAGAGAAACTGATATTCTCACGTATTACAAAATGGGATACAGAATTCCACAAACCCAGGTATAATGTACATTGGCCTTCTTTAAGACATTGTACACACACTTACCATGCAATTGAGAAGCTCCATTCCCAAATGGTACAAGCTGAAGTTCAGAGAAACAGGCAAACAAACAAAATATAGTGCACGTGGAAGTTTATAACAACTCCTAGGAAAGCAAAATCGAGGAACTGTACAAATAGATGATGCTCGAGATGGGACCGGTGGAAACTAACTGTGGCATATTGATCCCATAAGATACAAATGATACTTAAAAAGAACAAATACTCAACACACACTGCAAAGTGACAGCATCTCAGTAAGTGATAGCAAATGAAAGAATCCATAGTCAAAAGACTACAAACTGTACAAGGCCATTGAAGTGGCAGCCCTACAAAGAAAAAACTTCGGGGACAGAAAACTCACCTTAGGTAGTCAGGGACTATCTGGCTGGTGAGATATGGGCTGGTTATAGCACAACACATGGAATATTCAGTAAGTACAGTGCTGTTCTCTATGTTAGTAGTGGTAGTGGATACAAATTTATATAAATTTCTCAAAACATGTCAAGTTGTGTAGCAAAAAGTGAAGTTTATTCTGTGTAAAAATAGAAGTTAAAACGCCCTCTCAAAATGGTACATGGAAAAATAA
This sequence comes from Nesogale talazaci, assembly GCA_004026705.1. Lineage (NCBI taxonomy): Eukaryota > Metazoa > Chordata > Mammalia > Afrosoricida > Tenrecidae > Nesogale > Nesogale talazaci. The sequence continues at coordinate 18,185 of PVJH01007826.1, forward strand.
TTACAGGAGAAAGGTGAAGCATCCTGTTGAAATAAAATTGCATCTGAATCCCATTGGGAACTGCTCTGTTCTGCTTCCTAGGGTCTCCGTGAGTGCAAACCAACTTGATAGCAATAACATTGAGAAATATAATGTATTTAATTTAGATGTTTAGCATTCACTGGGCTGCAGTTCTTTGATAGAGCAGACCCTCAATCTCATGTTGGTCTCACAGAGGGAATGGCGGCAACAAGCTGCTGAACTTGTGGTTAGGAATCCAAAACCTGCCTGATTACGGCTGTTTATTTGACTCAAAGCATGTGAATACAAAACACTGAATACATAGTCACACAGAGAAAGTATTAGAAGTATGGACTCAGATCATATCTGGGACAGTTACTCAGTCCTGATACCAGGTGGTAGAAGGGCATGAATAATATCTACAAATGGAATAACTTTTTTTCTACTGTAAGCACAAATTTACCATCACTGAAAGCATGTCATCAGAAAACTAAATTTTGAAGCAATTTAATGAAGTTGGAACTTTAGAAATTATTTCTTTCAATTAAAAAATACCAAATAGAGCACCTACACAGAACAATAAAATGTTAAAACCCATTGCCATCAAGTCAATTCCAACTTGTAGTGACCCTGTCTATATGAGATTTCCAAGCCTGAAGCTACCAGACTTTGCCATCAGAACTCTTTACACTAAGCAAAGGGCAATATGAATACCCATGGGAATGTGACAGTGTGTTCTTACCTAGCATAACCTAGTTGAAGTGATAAACTTAAGCAGTCTTTTTCTCCAATCTGTAAAACTTACAGTTAGAAGGCAGAAATGCGGAGCAATGCTTCCTGACTTCTTTTCATTAAGTTCAGCAAACTCTCAGGTAGCCATGATCATAAAAAGTCAGCCAAAATGTGATTGACTGCTTAGGACCAGTTATGTTTTATTTTTGTTGTGTACCTTGGATACTAAGTTTGGACACCCTCAGCACATATGCTTATTTGTTACCTCACCTTGCACCTCTTTCCAAATCCTATCTGAAATCACTTGTGTACAAGGTGAGACAAGCAGCCGATGGTACCCCTCAGCTTTTACTTGATCCCAGATAGCCGCTGGGTGTGTTCATCCTATCAGGCCCGCACGTAACAGTTCTACCATACCACCAGGCTCCTTTTGCAGTAACACCCACGCACTATCACCTTGATGATTCTAACTCATAACAACCTTTGTATACGTAAATGTCATCCACACTATACACATCTAGGATTTAAATTCCTCATTTTGTCAAAATCCTACTTTGGTTTATCTATCAACTTTTAAAGTTGATTTCCTCTAGCTTTCTTAGACAAAATGAATTCTCCATATTTGTTTATGGTTTACATCCCCCCACCCCCCACCCCTGTGATTCTTAATAGCATGTTGTTTGTGTTTTTGTGTTCAGGTCTTGAAAACATTTATTTTTCAGTATTAAGATGATATAACCGTGTGCTGTAAGCACAATCATAGAATACAGAGTACAGAAATTCATTCATACCATAGTCTGTCCTCCTCCTTGTCTTTCTAATCATTCCTCTAACTCTTCTACACCTAAAGATATCCACTTTTTGATAATTTGTAGTATTATACCTTTTCTATAGTGCCCAATTGTGGGGTGGTTATAAATGTAAAGTACTATAGCTCTATTCTTACAATGAAAAATTTAATGTCAGTTCTTTGACCCTGTTTTTTGTGTATCAAAATTAAACCTAGGTATCAGGCTGCTAACCAAAAGGTTGGGGGTTCAAATCCACCAGCTGGTTCTCTGTAGGAGAGAGAGGAGGCCGATCCCTCACCAAATGATTGACAGTCTTGGAAACCCTACAGATGAGTGAGAATTTACTTCAGGTCTGTGGGGTGTGTTTCATTGGTTCACTGGCTTGCCGGTTTGTTTGGTTTAGTTCTTCTGTTCATTTGGCTGCCTGGTTTCAGATTTTGGACACATAATCTCGTTTCTTCAACTTGGGGACATCCACCTTGATTCCCAGTGACATACAATAAAAATGTCAGTGCCTGGGCTTTCCACCCAGGAGACTATCTCTACTGTCACAATCAAACGCACTCGTAATTTATCCCAATTGGCCTTTTCTTCTTATAACTATCATTTCCTTCATATTTGAGTCATAGCTGCGGGTCATAGTGCAATCTTTTGTTTGGTTTCACCCTTAGAAGTTACTAACTGCCTTTATCTTTCCTTCTGGACAAAATTATAGTGTTACTGCTCTATATTGTTAATGTTTTAGCTTTCTAATTTTACACTCTAGTGCTTTAAACCCATTCTATAATTTTTCATGAGGTCTTTCTTCAAAGAGGCTTTTGACCATCTTTTGTAATTTTCAAACATTGTTCTCTGTGCCTGCTGCACAAGTTATCATTATAGGATATATTTTTATCATGCTCTTCTTTTAGCACAATGATTTCTTGATCGCTTTTATTACTTTTTTGTTTTTCACTGGAGTAAAATTTTACTCCAGTCCCACTCTGAGCAAAGGTAAGTGAAATTTGGAAGGAAGGTTAGAATCTGAAAACATATGAAAATGCTTTGAATTTAACCTCAGAACATTTTGACTTTAAAAGGAGGCTAGAATCAAAATAATTTCCAAACAATATTTAAGGCATTTTTCTCCCGCCAGCTGTCACTCAATGTTGTGGGTACTTTGTAGGTTGGTCCTTTGTGTTTTGTCTTCCAGAAGATTTGAAAAATCTTCTCTTTTTCCATAACAACTTGAAATTCAACTCTGATATACAATCAGGGTTCCAAAAGGAAACAGATGGCACCCTTTGATTAAGAAGCTGGGATTTAATACAGAGTGCATCTTTAAAAGTGTTTGCAAGTGCAGGAGAACAAGAAGGAGGAAAGTCAGACTTCAGCATTAGGGACTGCAGAACTGTTACCATGCCCAAGCCCTGTGGGTCAGAGGAATACCAGGTAACCAGAGCCCCCTTCAAAAACTAAAACTGAAAATATATACAGATATCTATTTTGAGAGCAGCAGTAATCTCTGTTTGAGAGATACAACCAGCTTGAGGAGATTCCACAAACATAAAGTTAAGAGAATAAACACTTGAAACCTGCCCTTCTGCCTCCCTCTCATCTCTCACTGTGGCTCAGCTTGGCCAAATGCAACCAAGAGTATCGGGGGTAAGAGCCAGATGATCTCACCCGTCCAAATTAGAAAGTGGTGAAGGATGAAGAGTGACTCTAAAGGTGCAAAGAGAAGGTAGCCAGCACACTAAGCATGGTCTCTTTTAACCATGTTGCTCTCTCCTGAATGAGTTCTTTCAATCTGAAGATTTTGATGCCAATGTCATGCTGAGAAATTTCGGCCACTATGAGTCAGATTGAATTAATGGCAGTAGGCTTAGTTTTCTGCTTTGATTTCTTTTATAACTTCTCCCTCTATTACCCCCCACTTTATCTTCTGAACTCTGTTTTCTCTCTCTAAAACATCTCATTTTGTGTTTGTTGTTGTTGTTATCATCTCTAACTTATAAACTTCTCAAGGGAAGAACACATTCATTATTTATCTTCATGTTACCCAACCCACCCCAGCTTGTTCCAAAGTGGTTTGAACATGAATGGCACTACAAAACTGAATCCTGAATTGAATAAAATCTAAACAATTTTCACTCTCTCAGTTGCTGCATAATGCTAAGATCATAAAAACTTGGAAGAAAAAGATTTGCAAAAATATTCACAGTTTTTTTTGCTTCAATTTTGTTTTGAAAGCCACAGTGGTGCAGAAAAGAACCCCAGGGGATTTTGTTAAGTTTATGAATTCAAATGAGAAATAACTGTATACTGCAATCATTGATAGTAAAATGTGAAAAATGAAAACAAAAACATTTAGCTGTTTAATAAAAGGAATTACACAAACAGAGGGAATAGTGGTGGACAACTAGTAGCATTCTTGTCTTCCACCTAGGGGACCAGAGTTCAATTCCCAGTCAACACACTCAAGATCAGCTACCACCATTATGTTAATGGAGGTTTACAAATTGCTGTCATGCTCAATAAGCGAGTAGAGCTTTCAGAATAAAATATATTAGTAAGAAAAGTTATAGAAATCCACTCCCTAAATTCAGCCAATGAAAACTCTATGAATCATAATTGTCTGATCCCAAATTTTTAAGCAAACAACAGCAAAAATATTACCAGCAAATTATTGCACTTCAACTAATTTGAGATCCATTAGGCATAAAAAAGATAATGATAATAGGCTACCTACAGAGGTGCTAACCATAAAGTAAGCAGCTCAAACAAACTTGTCACTCCTTGGGAGAAAGACTAGACTGCCTGCTCCCATGGATTTTTAAGTCTCAGAAACTCAAAAGGAATTGCTTCATTCTGTCTTAGAGAATACCTACAAGTTGGAATCCACTCTATGGAAGTGCATATTTTGAGAGGGGCCTATGTGAGACCAGATTGACAAAAGAACAAATCCAGGGACATGCATATGTATGTGTATGAGAGGTCTTTATATCAAAGAGCAATTGTATATGAAGAAAACATTCCAGCCAGTCCAGATCAAGTCCATAATAATGCAACTAGCCCATATGTCTGAAACTAGTCTATAGATTCCCCTTCAGACTCAGACTGCACATGATGCCAAATGCCGGATGAGCATACGCTGGTAGGTGATAAGTCTTGTAGATCCAATGTCAAAGGAAGCAGTGCTGGAGCAGGTCTCTATGTGGCACATGGGTCTCCTCAACATGAGGGTGAAGCAGAGATAGAGGAATTTTCCAGAATCCCCAGGAGAAGGTCATGTCCAGCAGGAGGCATCATCAGGCTGTGACTTGATTGACAGACAAGACTCCACCCCTTCACTCTTAATACCCTCAAGTTGACAGGAGATTATATAACTACCACAGAGATTTATGTAGGTACATGAAATTTTCATATAATATGATGCAATACATGAATGGTAGTATTGTTAGGATCTCGCTACAGCTCCTGGGTTCTCTGTATTCTATAGACTAAACACTGTCCAATCCTCTGTTCTCTTCACAATTGTTCTTATATTTGAGTGCATTGATGTAGCTACTGTATAAATACATGTTGGTAAAGGTCTTCTTTTCTGCTGCCCTGCTACTTTATCAAGCCATCCGTTGGTAGAATCCCTTATTTTATGTGTTGCTGTTGTTGTGATATTTACTTTTTCCAAAGCCTAGGGCATATTAAACTACCAATCAAGTTGGTTTTGTCAGACGAGAGTGGATGATCTATATATCCACAATCCTTAATGATAGGAAGAGTCATAAAGCTTAAATTCTTATCTTACCATCCCCTAACAGGCTGAATTAAGCAATCAATTAACTCTACACCTTGAATTCTTGACTACAAAATGTTCTGGGTACAATGATAGACAATAGATTTAAAGAACAGGAATCAGAGGAAGAATTGAGGGAGAGCTCAGCAGTCCACCTAGTCATTTATTCTTCATTTGCCATTAGATAAAAATGGTAATCTCGCACCTTGTCAACTCACTCTAAGGTGATACACAAATACATATGTAGATTTTCTGGTTAGTCTGGGAACAGAGAACACTCTCAGTTTAATAATTGCTGTGTCCATTGCAATGTTAAAGTACTTCCCAAGTCACCCAAAGGTAAAGATACTTCCTTGCTCCTTCAGGATACTTGGGAACTGCTTCTCCCTTCCTGAACTATTTATCTCCTCCAGGAAAGGAAGAGAAAAGAAGACAGGAAAGATATTACTGTTGAACTTAATAATTTACCTTTGATTGATATGAGATTAAAACTTCAGATTTACCTCTGAACTTGATATTAGATTAAAACTTAGTCTCCCTGGGTGTGGCAGGAATTCAGATTCTTTTTCGTGGATTCTTCATTATGGGATCTTTGATCTATTTTCCCAAGAAAGCAATGCCTCATTGTGGTAGCTACTTATATTACCCTAGTTTGAGTCATATATTTTATATAGACTTTCCCTTTGGGGGACCTATCATAGCTTCCTCTGGAGAAGATCATTTCAAAACCGATTGCACATATTTTGCCTCTAGATTGGTCAATGTCTGGTTCCTCAGTCCTTCTCAGCAGGTCAACTCTGGTACTTCAAAAATCCCCAACACTGTCACTGCTCCTCCTCACCCTGTGCTACAAACCCAGATAACCAGCCAAGGCCTCTTTGCTTGGCACCTCTATAGACCTGACCTATGGCTCCCATAAGGTATGGGTCAGTCACCCTAACTGACTTCCTTGAAATGCAGAGTCCTCGGCTTTGGGTGAATGTGGACAAAATAAAGGGCATTGGGAAAGACAAAACCTCAGTACACCAGCAACATTTCTCCCAGACATTCTCAAAGGGCAGGCTGTTGGTTCTTTTCGAGATAGTTGGTGATTCAAAGGTTATAATGCTGGTGTTTGGATTCTCTGGGCTAAATCCTTAACAGATGGTTTAGTACCTCGTTCCACTACAAACGAATGCTTGCACTTGCTGACTTGGGCCAACAGCCAAATCTGAGGTAGGAATCATTCCCTTTCAAATATCCTGCAACCTGTAAGAGAGACTGGATAAATGATTATCTGGCAGTAGTTTGTGTGGGAGAAGTTTTTATTATAATATATACTAAGCAAACATCAGAGAATAAAGGAATAGACAGAAATAAAATGGGCAAGGCATAGGACATAGTGGGTTGGCATGAATCTCTTTTGGGGAATGTTGGAGATAAGGAACAGAGTAACAACAAAGCATTACTGAAAAATGTTGCTGCCATCACATCTGTTCCTACTCATGCCATCCCTTTCACTGCCATTGAGTCAATTCTGACTTTACAGAAAAGAGCGTAATTGTTCCTGTGAGTCTCCAAGGATGTAAATCTTCACCAGAGCAGAACATGTCATCTTTCTCCAACAGAGCAGCTGGAGGGTTCAAATTGATGGCTTTGGAGTTAGCAACCCAACTCACAACCCACTGTGCAAACACAGCTTTTTACTAAATCTATAGGACACGCTGTAATTGCCCCATATGGACTTCTGAGGCTGTCTTCTTTAAAAGAGCTGACTAGCACCTCTTTCTCCTTCTAATTTGCTGGTGAGTTCAAGTAGCTGACATTTGATTGGCTGAACCACTGTTCCTCCAAGACTACTTAAAAATTAAACAAAATTAGCCACTACTTATTAAACAAATACTCTGATAAGTAGGATATCTTTTTACATTCAAGAAACCCTGTGAATTAAGGATGCATTGTTTGCTCCTATAGTGTAAATAAAGACCCGAAGGTTGCGAGGAATTAAGCAACTTTTCTAAAGTCATACTTCTTTGATATGATATGTGACTTGCTGACTATATATCTATTTATGCATACATCTCTGATGTCTCTTGATTTCCCATGTATAGAGCTAACACATTGTTAAAGGGTGGTCTCGGAACCTGTGGGACCAATGTCACAACCATCACAACAAAGATTCTGAAGTCCTGAGTGCCTTGATCAGGTGAAAGGCATTGGAACTGGGTAGAAACTGAATCAGATCTATTCAAAGAGATAGTGAAACTGTGTCAATGAACTACTATTTTAGAAGAGAAAATAAAAGTATCTTTAGAACTTATTCAGATACTTCTTAACTCAGATCAACTAAGATATAACTTCAATATAAGTTAAACCATTCATAACTAGGTTTCTCTTCATTTATCATATGATTTTGTCCCTTAGCCCCCTTTCTGGTTTAAGGAAAAGCCACTTATATCAAATATAAGCTGTCAATCATTTTATGCCAATAACAAAACTTGTCCTTGTAGAACTTCATAGCTTTATGTTTCTAGTGGATAATTGAAACTTGACACAAAAAAGAAAAAATGTTGAATTTTCCTTCTTTCTTCCCATACTGGTTTCCAAAGCCCTTTTGTTTTTGAGCATCTTTTTTTGCCTACTGTGTTCTTTAATTTTCTATCTGAGACATCGTTTCCTTTTTTGTTTTCATGCTAGTCATCAGAAAGGGATGCAAGTACAAAGAGTAACCCATATTTACATAAGGTCACTCGGATAAAAGGTGACCATACTTTAAAGTACTGTAAAACTTTAAAAAGCCAAACCAACACACCAAGCACATGACTCTCGCCTGCCAACTCCTGCCTAACCCCAAATCTGATTGACTTCAATTCTCTTTAACCCTATTAATGGTTTCTCCGATCACTTAAACCAACAAACGAGGTGTCTTTCTTAACTATGTGACCCCGCCCCTGCTCCCACATCCAGTCACCAGTGCATCTTGACACTCTAACTACATTTCAGGTATCTCCCCTTACTTCTGTCCTCACAGAAACCAAACTGTCGATGCCACAAGCGTCTTTCTAATCTCCAATCTCTAATCTCTCTACATTTGTTCTTGCTCCCACACAACTCCTCCCCAATCCCATCTCAATGAAAAAAAAAAGTGGGGGGAGAACTTTTTAGGTTTTTATTGTTAATTTTTTAGGAGAGATGCATTCATGAATCAACTTTTATATGAGTGACCTTATGGAAAAAATGAAACCAATCACTGAGAAGTTCAAGTCTTCAAAGTTCTCAAATGCACAAATCTATAGTAGGCATTGCAGACGGTGTAATTTGTGGGTCACCAACCAGAGAGGTGGGGCTTTCTACTTCCATGTACAGTCTCATACATTCAGAGGGTCAGCTCTACTTTGATGCATAGGTTTGAGTTGATGGAAGTGAGATTTTTGTTTAAGAAGCCTTACTAGGCATTTGAGGATAAGCATTGGAAAGTAATTCAAGATTGGTGGTTCAAACCTACAACTGCTTTGAAGGAGAAATATAAAGCTGTCTCTTGTGTAAAGATTTACAGTTTCTGAAAATCCATCTAGGGTCACTGTGATGTGTAATTGACACAATGGAATTTGCATGGTTGGAATTTTGTTTGCTCTTAAAAATAAATAAAAATATGGGACTAAAAAGGCAAAAATTATTTGTAAAACACAATGACATGATAAGCACAGAAAGAAGAGTATTGGATATGAACAATCATAACCATAATAATGAGTGTCCATATCTTATGAATGATGCCAAAAGCCATTGAACTATTTGAGCAGCAATGGAAACTTATCTGCTATATACACTTTCATCAGAAACACAATATTTTTTAATGTGGGTTGGTTTACATTGCGCACCTATTAAAAACATTGGAAAGCTAATTGTCATTTGTTTATAAATACAAGGAAACTAAAGTCTAGTTACTGGAAAGTAGTCTACAGACCCTACCAGATCTTGCCTCTGCTCATCATTCCAATCATATTCAGGTTCTTTCCTTTAGAACCTATCATTCTTAGTAAGTGTTTGTGTATTTGCTGTACTATTTCTCTCTCCAAGTATACTGAGTTTCAGCCAGGGATATCTTGATGGTGTTGTTTATCATCTATCTTCAGCAAAGCACCTGACATATCACAAATTTGTGTTAAATTCATAATCTACATTAAGTACCAAGCTCACTGCTTTTGAATGGAGGCTGGCTCATGGTCACCCTGTAGGACACAATAGAGCTGCCCCTGTCAGGTTCAGGATCGTAACTTTTCACAGGAGTATAAAGTTATGTTTCTCTTCTGAGGGGTAGCTGGTACTTTCGCACTTTGGACTTTGTGGAGAGTCGGCCCAATGAGTAGCCACCATGTCACCAGTACAATTTACGTTACCAGTACCCTAATTAATAATAGATGATTTAGGTTACGATCAACATGTGGAACAGATATTACAATGATATTAGGAAAATGTTTACCACAACTTATATGGGAAAAGAGGAAAGGGGATGTTCCACATATCATGTTTAATACATACATGTTATAAATAGGCATAACATTGAATCACTTAAAATATAGAATAAACTTCTTCCATGTGGACATTGTTGCTTCTCAGCTAGATGACTGCTTTGTTTACCTTCCAGCATTTAAGACCACAGGCACTATATCATTTGATATCCAGGCACCATCAGTTTTCTTCATCACATTTGCTTATGCACCATTTTGCCTTCAGTAATCCTATTAAGAAGGTGAAATCACAGAATGCTGGATTATTAGAATAAAGTATTTGCATTAAGGGAGTACTTGAGTAGAGGCCCAATGACTACCTGCTATCTTAATACTAAACCTATAAATATATGTACATGGATCTATTTCTCCTTCATCATATATAAATATATTTACATGACAGCATTTTTGAAAATACATTACTAAAGACATGCATATTTAGAAACTTCTATTGTAGATCATGTGCTAAACATCCTTTAGATCAATTAACTTATTATAAAGCATACACTCATATATGTGGAAATGTTTGATTTATTTTGTTTTTTTTCTGGGTCTGAGAGTTCATTGTGGAACATTTTCAGTGCATCACTGGATGTATGGCACCCCTGTAGTGGGACAGAATTTTGAAACACCTAAAAGTCCTTCAAGATACATAGAAACTCTTGGGAAGAAAAACTCAATAGGCTTTTCTTTCTGCAATAAAGCAGGATCGGGATGCCAAATGTTACTATTTGGGGATTAAAAGTGAGGTTAATAATTATAAGCAACATTGTTAGCCTACCTAGGTAATATATAACTTTACAAAAGCTAAATGAAAGTAGACAAAGATTTGGAATAACTATGACATAAAATATAGTTATAGTTGTGGCTTCATGGATAACTCTTCTTTCCATCAAAGGATTTTTTCAGCATCTTTAAAAATTAGCAAACAAAAAAATAATAAATACATAAATTGAGGTTCAGTAAATTAGTAAATTGCACATTCAGACTTGAAGTCAGTCTAGTTTTTAACTTGTAACTAATATGGATTAGGTAGTTTGGCCTCATTGATTATGTTCCCATACTCCAGAGTCAAGTAACAAACTGACTGACCAGGTATCTATAAGAAATAAGCAATACAACAGTTTGTCAACAGAATTCCTTACAAGAGTGATAGACAGAGCAAATAACAAGCTGCATTATAAACATGCCAGAGGTAAAGCTAAACTATACTCAAATATATTATGTTTCCTGGGTGGTCAGCTGATATCTTTTATCAAATCTGATGTTTTGAAAGATCTGTGGTCTGTCCCTTGATAATTGTTTATTAAATCTCTTAAGTGCCATCTCTGGAAAAGTAAGAAATATATCCTAATGAGATTGTTAATTATAGAAAGTACTTTATTTCCTCACTTGGCATCCTTATAAATCAAATGCTATGCATTCTAGAGCAAAAGAGATGCAAAGTTGTTCATTCTACCAGACTGAAAATAACATACACCAGTTTCAGACACACCACTGTTTTTAAGCTCATAATTTGGGGTCTAAAGACTGTCTTGATCGCTTCAAAGAGCTTTCCCAATGTAATCATATTTGATTTATCACTTGAAATTTTGCATGAAACAAATCAATGGAAATATTTAATGAAAATTACTCTGCTCAGTGAAACCAGTGTCAAATTGGCATTCCTATAGGTACAAAAGGTTGCAATCTACCAAAGCAAAATATTCTTTCTCTTAATAAGTGGCCTTTATCCTCTCATTATTTTTGTTACCTCTAATTGGTGTCAAAATTAGATCAATACCACCTGCCTACTTCATAAGACTCTCCCGAGGATTGAATGATATATAAAGTGCTTAGAACAGGCACATAATACAAACTATAGAAATACTGCTATTACTATAATTATTATTATTTATGTTGGCTATGAAAATTTGACTTCACCTCTCTACCTGCCTGGTATTATACTCCCAAGATACAGCTTAGTTGTCTGTCTCATAATTCTCTGTCAGGCCATCTGCTTAGCTGAATTCACTTCGGTGACATTCCCATAACCACATCCAGACATTTTCAGGTTGTCTCATAGAAATTAGAGACAGTTATTTGGGCAATTAGAAATATCTGGGTTCTGTGGATGGTGCAAAAAGCTAGTAGGTTCAGCTATTAGCATAAATGTTATATATGTGCCTCAAGTGAAAGGATTAGATATGTATTTCTGGAAGATTGCCACCAATGAAAAATCTATGAGGCACAGTTGTATTTTGAAGAATGTTGGTCAACAACATGAGTTGGAATGTCTCAGCAGTAACATGTGATTGGTTGGTTTGTTGGGTGGTTTGTGGGGTGGAGGTGGGGGGGGAGAAAAAGGTAAATGTACCAATGATTAGATTTTTCTAGGAGTTTTTGAAGTTACAGACTTTTAGGAAGCCTAATAGATATATTGTGATCGCTTCCAAGCGTCTTATCTCCTCATCGGGTAGTTTATTTCTGATCATGTAATTTTCTTTATTTTGTTTTTTAGCTTATTCTTCTTAATATTAAATAGGTGATGCTATTTCTCCTTGCTATATTTTAAGAGTAAATATCCCATTGATTGAGCATTATGAATTTTAAAAGATGGGAAGGATCTTAAAACTAAGTCAAAGCTCTCATGGAAGCATATAGCATTCCAAGTGACAGAGCGTAACTGGGCTGGTGTTCTCCTATATTGTAATCGTTATTGAAATAGATCACTAAGTGTTAGCTTTCAGAGAGTCAATGAGTGGGTTCAAACTGTGAATTCTTCAGGTAGAAGCCCCAAGTTTAACCATTTTGCTACTGGGACTCCTGATTTGAACATATCATTTTAATATATGAATATTTATAAATCATTCATAGTATTATTTTTGCAAATTATGTAATGCATAATATAAATCATAGAGAATTTTAAATGTTAATAAGCAATATTTTAATGGCTTGTTAATTACAATGGTTTCAAGCTATTATTATTAATTAATAATTTAGAATACAATTCATAATTAGAATGAGTTTCTTCATTAAGAGAATGCACATAGATCAATATTTCAAATAGTTATCTTTATGCTATATTTTTTGTATCTTTTCATAAATCTGATTAGATTGTCATCATGTTGACTAAGTAATGTTTCTAAAAAGAATATATGTTCTATAAATATACATGTATTGGGCTGAGCCCCGGTGGTGTAGTGGTTGTGCGCGGGACTGCGGCCCACTGGGACAGAGGTTCAATTTCAGCAGTGGGGCCGGGCCTCCTACTCGCACCACCGGAGAGCAGTGATGCCCAACAAAAATATATATATATATATACATATATGCATGTATTATATATATAACTTTTTACTGTTTACTTGAATTTTCACTATGTGTATTAATTCCATTCATTGTTTCTCTGAGGAAGTGCTCTCTTTTGCTGTGCATGCATCCACTGAAGAGAACACCTGTGGCACAGCAGAAGTAGGACAGCCCCTGAAAGCAAGCAGATTAAGGAACTCCTGGGTCCCCACTGTGGCTTTCAGAATTGATGCTTTCCCAAAACCATTCTCCACGCTTTCTAAGGGACAGACTGGGGGATAATCCACACAGCTATATTGCAGTCTAATATGTGTGTTATGTGTGTGTGCATACGCACACACGGGCGCACATGCATGGACATGCATGCATGCACAGTGGTGAGACTATACACTAGATCGATGATAGATGATAGATAGATAGATAGATAGATAGATAGATAGATAGATAGATAGATAGATCTCCTCTTTTTCCCCTCTCTTTTCTTCTTCTCTCCTCTTGTCTTCGCTCTCTCTTATATAGATGTTCAACTCATAGTGATCCTATGTAAAACAGAGGGAAATAATTCCCAATTTTACAATGTACTCGTTTGTTCTTATGCCTGAACCCATTGTTGCAGCCACCACTCAATCCATCTTGCTGAAAGCCTCCCTCTCTTTCACTGTCCCTCCACTTTACCAGGCTTGATGCTCTCCTCTGGGGATGGGTCTCTCCCGACCGCAGGTCATCAAAAGTACATGAGATGAAGTCTCATCGTCATGTCCCCCAGATTTTTCTTCCCCCAAGACAGATCTGTTTGTTCTTTTGACAGTCCACAATTTGTTCTTTTGGTGTTTCGTCACACACATGCATGCATGCACACATGCATGAAGCACTTTTATAGAGTTGATTCTGCTTCATAATGATCCCATAGAGTAGAACTGTGAATTTCTGAGACTGTAAATCTTATAAAAGTAGAAAGTCTCATCTTATCATCTTTCTCCAGAGGAATCACTGGTGATTTCGAACTGCCGATTTTGCAGTTAGCAGGCCAACATGCAAACCATCAAAGGACTCTTTTTATATAATTAAATAGTGATGTAGCTACAGATATATACATATATATGCACACACACATATATACATATATGATACACATATATGCATATTGTGCTAGTCTGGGTTGACTAGAGAAATAAATCCAGAGATATTCATATGTGTGTAACCTTATATCAAGAAGCAATTATGCATCAGTAAAATATCTCAACCTAGCCCAGATAGTCTATAAGTCCAATATTAACCCATAAGTCTGATATTAGCCCATGAATTCCTCTTCAGACTCATGCAGCACATGAAATGATGCAGAATGCAGGAAGATCACGGACCAGTAGATGGAAAACCCCGTGGATGCAATGACAATGGACAAATATCTAGGTTTCCAGCTGCTATCTGAGTGACTCCATGTGTCTTATCAACAGGAAGATGTAGCAGCAAGAGAGTTCCCAGAATTGTTATAAGAAGGTCATGCCCACAAAGGAAATCACTAGTCTGTGTCCTGATTGACAGGCTACACTCCACCCCCTTTGGTTTGGTTTTGTTTTTTAATGAAATTGACTTGAACTTGTCTAACTACCACACAAACATATATACCTCAATATACACACATGTATACATTTTTACATCAAACAAACAAACCCACTATGGTAGAATGCATTCTGACTTGTAGTGACCCAATAGGCCAAAGTAGAACCATTCCTTGAGCTTTCCAAGACTGTCAATCTTTATGGGAGCAGGCAGTTTCTTCTTTCTCCTGAAGAGCTGCTGATGGGTTTGAACCATCAACCTTGTGATTAACAGATTCATGCTCAATCCACAATGCCATTAGGGCTTCTTCTATATACAAAAGGGAATTTTGAAAAGGTTCATGGAAACATAGAATTAAAAGATAAAGATAGGGCTGAGCCCCGGTGGCATAGTGGTTGTGCGCAGGACTGCGGCCCACTGGGATGGAGGTTCAATTCCAGCAGTGGGGCTGGGCCTCCTACTCCCACCACTGGAGAGCAGTGATGCCCCAAAAACCAAAAAAAAAAAAAAAAGATAAAGATAATCAATATGTAAATTTTATTTCTCAACATAAACTCCCTCAAAGCTAAGAGATTTTATGATACTAGTTATTTAGTTCATCCCTAATGAAATGAAGATACAGGAAACTAACCATGCCAATATGGTATTTAAAAATTTATTTTATATTGTTAACTGAGAAAATGTGGGTGCCTTTTAAAGATTGTCTTAGTATTAGGAAGTAAAAAGAAATCTAAACCAAAACCAAACCCACTGCTATCAAATAGATTCTGTACATATTTATGGTACCAGAAAGCCCCTTCTTTCTTCCATGGAGCTGCTAATGAATAGCCCAAACAGGGTTTGAGGTTAATAGTCCAATGCTCACCAGATAGTGTCACCAGGGATAAACCAAAAGTGTAAGCTGACTTTCACAAAATCCCCTTTGTTTAATGCAAGAAAAAGGAGTCCCAGTAGCATAGAGGGTTACACATATGGCTACTAACCACAAGGACATCAGTTAAAACCCACCAAGAACTTTTCAGATGAAAGAAGAGGCTCACTTCTCCTGCAACAATTTACAATCTTGGAAACCCACAGTGGCAGTTCCACTCTGTAGGATCTCTATAAGTGGAAATGCCAACAGAAATGTTTCAGCAAACTGATGAAGCACTGGAAGCACTCACTTGTCCTTGACAGGAAATTTATACAATAACTACAAATGCCCAACTAACATAAAGGGATCCATATTTGTATTCATTCCAAGGAAAGGAGAATTAACAGAAAGTTCAAATTATAGAACAACATGATTAATGAATACATTCTAAAAGTAAAATTCTGCTGGAGATCTACATGAACCATCCTACAATGGTTGCAGCAGTATGTTGACAAGGAACTTCCCAGAAGTTCAGGTAAGATTCAGAAAAGGACACAAGGGATATCATTGCCGATGTCAGATGACTCTTGGCTCAAAACATAGAGAGTCGAAAAATGTTTATTTGTGTTTGGTTGACTATGCCAGGGCAGTTGACTGTGTGGACCATAGCAAACTATGGATAGCTTTGGGAAGAATGGGGATTCCAGAACACGTCATTGTTCTCATTTGGAACTTGAACATGGATCAAGAGCCAGTTGTGTGAACAGATCAAGGGGATGCTGTTTGGTTTAAAATAAGGAAAGGTGTGCATCAGGGTTGTATCCTCTGACCCCATTTACTTAATCTGTATGGGGAGCAAATGATCAGAGGAACTGGACAATATCAAAAAGAAGGCAGCATCAGATTGTAGAACAGCTTACAACTAGCCCTCCCTATGTAGATGGCACAATCTTGCTTCTAGAAAATGAAAAGGACTTTGAAGTACTTGCTGATGAAGATCAAGGATTTCAACCTTCTGTAAGGATTACAACTCCATGTAAAGAAGTTCAAAATTCTCACATCTGGTAACATCATGATAAATTTAGAAAAGTTTGATGTTGCCAAGGATAATTTGTTTCTGTTTTTGCTGGGCTCCACAATCAATACACATGAAAACACAATCAAAAACTTCTTTCTTTTTCTCTTTTATTTATCATTTTACTCAGGGTTCATAAAGCTTTTATCACAATCTGCATATCTATCCCTTATACCAAACACATTTGTACATATGCTGCCCTCATCATTGACGAAACATTTTCTTTCTACTTGAGCCCTTAGTATCAGCTCCTGATTTTTATCCCTCACTCTCTCACGAACCCTTGATAATTTATAAATTAGTATTATTCTTCATATCAGTCAAAAAATTAAAAGTAGCATTTTATTGGGTAAAGTTGCTTCACAAGACTTCTTTAGAATATTATAAAGCAAGGATATTACTTTGAGAACTGCGGTGGTGTTGACCAAAACTATGATGGTTTCAATTGCCCTACATGCATCTAAAAATTGGACTTTCAATAAGGAAACCCAAAGAAGAATCTATGTGTTTGAATTGTACTGCTGATAAAGAATGTTGAAAGTACCTCAGACTGACAAAAGCCAAGCAAACAAATCTGTCTTGCTGGAAGTAAGCCCAGAGCTCTCCTTCAAGGCAAGGATGTTGAGACTTGATCATTCATACTGTAGACAGAAGAAATCAATCCCTGGAGAAGAATACAATACTTGGCAAAGGAGAGGGGAATCAAAAGAGTGGAAGACCCTCAATTAGCTGGATTGACACAGCTGCTCAAACAAAGGACTCAAGAGTCGGAACAATTGTCAGGAAGGCACAGGACCAGCAATGCTTCATTCTGTAGTGCCAAGGGTCACTATGGTTCAGAACCGAGTCACTGGCACATAGCAACAACAACATGAGTCAGAATGAACTGGATGGCAGTAGGGCTTTGTTGTGTTTTATTTTATTGAGGGCTCTTAAGTCTCATCACAATCCATACATTCCTCCGGTGTGTCAAGCACATTTACACATATGCTGCCATCATCATTTTCAAAGGATTTTGTACCCACTTGAGCCCCTGATATCCATTCCCCATTTCTTCTTCTCTCTCCCCCTCTCACCCTTCCTCACGAAACCTTAATAAGTTATAGATTATGTTTTCCATCATGTCAGAGACAGATTGTAGTGAAACATTGTGTGTTTCTACTAAAGCTTTGGCTGATTTTCTCACAAATATTTTATCATAAGTCAATGTTATTGTTTATTGGTCCTCTAAACGTCCATAAACAAGTGCCTTGAGCATCCCCAAACTTCCTGCTATGACTTTTACTCTCGACTGATCCTTTTTTGCTTTAACAAGAACTTTCACCACTTGATAGCCATTGCTTTAATCGTGCCCTTCCTTCAAGATCACACTGGTGAAACCATGTTTCATCTTTTGTTGCTATTCTTCTAGGAAATGTTTCAGGATTTTTATACCACTTGTTTAAATATTTATTGAAAGTTCCTCTCTTGTCTACCGCTCCTCTGGATATCATAGCTTTGGCCCCTTCAAGTCGATCATTTGCTGAACTTTAGTTTTTCAGTCAGAATTGTGTAAGCTAAATCAATTGAGATGCTTTTGCTGTTGACTATTATTCGTGCTACTATTTATAAGTCTTTTTCAATTAGGATACAAACAAGATTCATTGTTTCCTTAAAAATTGTTGTTGATAATTTATAGCTATGGGCTTCATTGTCAATTTTGTCTCGTCTGCCTTTAAAAAGATTTATGTGTTTGTAATCTGTTTTTTTCATGCTTAGTACTTCTATCTCTCTACCAAAACACACTACAATATTATCATATTATATCTTTAAATGGAAGTTTTTCTCATCTTGCTACGGCTTATTTTCCTTATAGCTTCCTGAAGTTCTCACTTCAATGTTAAAAAACAGTTACATCAAACCCTATAAATTTTCCAATGTTGTATCAATTGATGTGTTCAACATTGTTTCTTGCTTTTATTTCTTTCTTCTAGCTACACATTTCTCCTTTCTGGTGTGTATTTTTAAAACCAGAGACAGAAAGACTAAAATACTTATAGCCTTTTTATATCTGAACATAGCCCTCACTTTTTTTTATCTTACTCTTAAATGGCAGTTTATCTAGGTATATAAATCAAGGTAGACACTTATTTTCCTTCAGAACTTTAAGTTATTGTTCCATTAGTCTTCTGGCAAATAATGTAGCTGAAGAAAAGTCTTATTTCAGTCTGGTTATTGTTCCTTGTAGGTAATCTGTCATCTCTCTTTGATAGTTTAAACATAGTCTCTTCATCCTTAAGGTTGTGCCTACTTGTTTATTTTCATTTTTATGTGTCCTTGCCATCATTCTAAGTGTGCTTCACATATGAGAGTCGCTGTCATACTTTTCAGTTACAGGAAATTTCTCACCACCCACTCTTAAAATATTGCCTCTAAGGCACAACCCTGGGGACTCCATTCTCCATTTAGCTCAATTCATACTACACAATGGGAACTAATAACCTGCAGTTACAAAATATCGATTCATTTTCTTTCATTCTTTCATTGTTTCTAGTTCTTTCTTCTCCTGAAACTTGTATTAGATATAGAGTCTGTCAATATGTTTTCTATACCCCTTAAAGGTTGTATTTTATTCTTTCTCATTATTATACATATCAGAAAGAGCCCTGGTAGTTTAGCAGTTATGTATCTGTGTTCTGGCAGTTTGAAACCACCAGTCTTTGAAATGGTGGTTTGAAATCAACCATTATTTACTCTTGTTAACCCACAGTGAGTCATTGTAAGTCAGCATTGACTCTATGGTGTTGAGTTTGGTGTTTTGGTTATACATATCAGACATGTAAAAGAACATATACATTGGGTTTTCTGGGTATAATATAGAGATACTCATAACTAAATAATATGCCTAAAAATAAAACATTAGCTTTAAACACTCCCTGTGTATCCTTCCTCAACCATAGCTACTTCTTACTTTTTAGTAATTAACATCATGCATGTTTGTTTTGGTGATAACTTACAGTTATACAACAGATCTATTTACCCCTAAATATTGTTTACTTTTGCACATTACAGATGTATACAAATGGCTGATTTTATGCCTTCTTATGTAATTTGCCTTTTCTCACTTAAAGATATATTTGTAGCATGGATACCCATTACTGAGTATAACCCTAGGCCATCCATCCTCCATTCTGTATGTTATTTCCTAATATCAACATACCACATTTCACCCTTTTTCCACCATTGTATATTTGAGTTAGTTCATTATTGAACAAGATATTATTGAACTTGAACAAGTCTCCTACTAAGTATGTGAGAGATTTTTTCTAGGTGAACATGTGCCTGCTTGATGTTGTAATTTACAAGTTGGGCTGCTAACCACAAGAGAAGCCATTAAAACCTACTAGCTGCTCTGATGGAAAAGGTGAGCTTGTTGCTCCCATAAAGATGTATAGCCTCAGCAAACCACAGAAGCAGTTCTGCTATGTCTAAAACAGTTGCTATGAGTTAGAATTGTCTAGATGGTAATCAGTATACCTAGGTGTGTAAGTCCAGGTAGACTAGAGAAACAAATTCATAGACATGCATATGGATATAAGGGAATGATTTATATACAAAAGGAATGGAAAACTGAGAAAGCATCCCAACCTAATCCAGTTCAAAGTCATAAGTCTGATATTAGCCCATATGCCCAATACCAGTCTATAATGTTTCCTTCCGACTCGTAAGGTAACAGACCAGTGGGTGCACAGTCCCGGCACTGACAGGGATCACCTCATGACTTCTAATTTCCAGGGCTCAGGGTCCATCAACAGCATCCAGTGGTGGCAGAAGCAACTCAGCATTGGCAGGGGTCTCCAAGTGGCTTCTCCAGCTTCAGAGGTCTGGTTCCATCAGGTCAAAGCCATGTGGCTTCTCCTCTGGCTCCTGCAGCTCCTTGGACACTGCCATCTTGTCTTGTCCATAATTCATCGTCCCTGAGACCAACTCCCAACCACTGGGTAGATAGCTTTTCATCTCCATGACGAAATATCACGAGATTTCCCAGAAGTTTCAGGAGAAAGTCATGCCCACATGGAGGCCTCATTGACTACTCAATGGCTATCTCCAGATTAACAGGCTAGACTGCACACCTACATCTCAACATTAGGTGCTGAACAGTTTTATTCTCACCAGCAGTATAAAATATTTCTAGTGATCTATAGTTTCTTCTACATTTGGTATCACAAAAAGATCTTAATTTTTACTAATATGATAGATGTGAAATATATTTTCTATTTCTCTGATTATAAGTGCGTTTGACATCTTTTCATATGTTTTTCCCTCACGGTTCTTCTTTTATAAAATACTTGCTCATGTCATTTGCCCATGTTTCTATTTGGTTGTTTGCATTTTCAAGTTATGTTTTAGGATTTCTTTAATACTTTCAATATTTGGGCTGAGTCCCGGTGGCGTATTGGTTGTGCGCAAGACTGCGGCCCACTGGGTTGGAGGTTCAAATCCAGCAGCAAGGCTGGGTCTCCTACTCCCACCACCAGAGGGCAGTGATGCCCCAAAAACACAAAAACAAAAAAACAAACAATACTTTCAATATTCAAATTTTCTGGATTTATTTAAAACTTTCCTCTCATACCATAGATTTTCTTTTTACTTTTTGAACTCATTTTTCAATTAAGGGATACTTTTATCTAGTATCTTTTCTATTCTTACTTTGTCATCTTTGATGGCCAATGTAATGTTGAGGGGGAAATCAAAATAGTGAGTTATTTTTCCAGTTCCATTTTTTAAAAATAAACTTTTTGAGAATTTAGCATACATTTTACATATTATATATTTGTGTGTATATATCCTTATTCTGTCCTTTTGCTACACTGTTTGAAAATCTCTTATTTTAAATAAATATTGTCACATTCATAAATATGTGTGGACTTTAAAAAGGTAAGTAAAAAAAGTTAAGTAATAAATCTTGTTGAACTATTATTCAAATTTCCCAATTATTTTCATTTATTTAATGTCAAAATTATCATTTGTTTGTGGACATGGTGGGCTTTCCTGACATCACTTTTGTTAGCATTTGTTTCTTTAATGGGTTTTCGACTTTCTACTGCAGGCTTATTTTGAGGAAGACCTCTGTTTTTTTCTCCTACCCTTTTTGTCTCTCCTTTTTCTTCTCCCTCCCCCTTCCTCTGCCCCCACTCCTCACTGTTAAACTTTGGAGTTTGCAGAGCAGGTAGGCAGCTTGGCTCCCTGGTAACATCTGAGATTGGGACTCTGTCCTTCGACTTCTGAAGCTCTACAACTATGCAAAAGCTGTAGCCCAGAAAGTCCTTGACAATAGATGTTTCCACATCATTTCACCCGTAGGAGATGTTCTCCTACTGTTATATTCAAGCCGGGAGTCTGGCTCATGTCCCTAGCTCATTGGGAAACACTTCTAGTCCATTTGTTCTCCACAAATTGAACTCTAGCTGATTCTGCTTATTTCGGAACAAGCCAAGAGACCAGAAGGATGCCATCTCAGCCCTGCTTATAATGTTGCATTTCTATTTCACTTCTGATCCAGGAAAATACTCTTCCTGATTTAATGCTTAAAAAATCTGTATAAAAAATTCGGTGGGAGGTGAGGGGTGATTATGCCAATTTATATTTCTCTTAGAGGAAGAGGGGGTACTTAAGTCTACATTTGACTATATTTTGTGTTGATCGTTCATCTAGACATGCCCAGTAATGGACACAAATTATCCACAAATGTTTGCTGAATCAATGCAGCTATGTATGATGATATGGGGAGATAATAACATTAGTCTTACAGGTTTTTGTATTTTGTATCCGGACTTTGCATTTTTCAGTGGGTTGTGCACCTTCTGAGTTAGTAGCCTCAAGGATGTCTGATCGTTAAGCAGGAGTTTGTGGGAGTAAGACAACTGCACTAACTCTCTCATTTGAGTTGATTTCTGCCTGAAGGCAAATTTATGAAGCAGTTTCATAATTAGAAGGGAGGTGTGAGTGCCAGACTTAGAAAAGAAGCTGCTTGGTTCTTGGGTGGGAAAAGGTCTGTGGGGAAAAAGCTGAAGTCAGGCCTTCTGAGCTAGAACAAAATGAGACATATTGTGTGTATTAGGCAGGTTTCTCTAGAGTGTGTTAGTCTGGGTTGACTGGAGAAACAAATTCATTGACACTCCTATGTGTATAAGAAAAAGCTTTATATAAAAGAGCAATTGCGTATTGAGAAAAAAATGTCAGCCCAGGCTAGATCAAATCCATAAGTCTGATATCAGCCCATATGTCAGATACCAGTCTTTAAATTCCTTTTCCAACTCACACAACACATGTAATGATACCAAAAGCAGGAAGATCACAGACCAGGAGGTGGAAAGTCCTGTGGCTCCAGTGGCAGGGGAAGCATCTCAGTGCTGGCTGGTGTCTCCACGTGGATCCTCCAGCTCCAAAGTTCTGGCATAGCTCCATGTGTTCTGTCAGCAGGAAGACAAAGCAGAGAGTCTGTGTGTAAATGGCTTCCAGTAAACCAATTTATCTCCGTGACACTTCCAAATGAGGTCACCAAGCTGCAGCCTGATTGACAAGCTAGATTCCACCCCTTTGGAACTTGACACCAGATTATTTAACTACCACATAGAGAAACAAAACAAGGACAATGATATATGTATAAGAAAGAAGCTATGTCAAGAAAGTGGTCACATAGGCACAGAGAGGGCACCCTCATCCCTACTCCAGACCATGCATCATATGCTAACTGGAGACTCTTCTGGCTTCATGCAGCTGTCAACTGATGAACTGCACAAAAGAAACAAGAGATGAAAAGGCCAACAGCCAGTGACGACAGGCTTGAGGGGATCCAAGGCAAATAACAACAACAATGGCAGGTCATTGGTAGCTCCAAGCATCAGGAGGTCACATGGTGGCCTTTTGTCCAAGCAGCTAAAGGTAGGATCCAAGTGAGCAAGGAAGAGGACAAGAAAGAGACCAGTTTTCCCCAGCATCTCTGATAAATAGACCCCATCCTCAAAATAGGAGGCAGGATCAGGTTGTTATCTGATTGAGACACCCATACCATCTTAGAGGTACAGCAAAGTTGACACACAATCTAACTATCATACTGTGTGAAGAAAAAAAAGCATAGGATTAAAAGCATAATCCTAAAGCTATAATATAGAATTTAGCAACGAGGAGACTGAATCTCTCCGTTGCTCTTTCCATGCACAATTCATAGCCAGAGTGTGTGTTAAAGCTTGGTGAAGACTGTCAATAAAGCTCTCTCAGCTCCAGGAGGGAAGAGAGGCAGAACTGGGTATATTAATTCACACCTTTTCATATTAATACCATAAGTACATATTTCAAGCCATTATTTTTATGAGCTCTTATGATGTCGAGGTGTTTAGTACATGCACTTTATAATTTTCTTATTTAGGTTTCTTTTCCTCAACTTTATTTTACTCCAGTGTAATTTAAACATTTTAATAGGAGAGCATGGTTAGAAAGGCACTGAAGCTCCCATTCTCTTTTTAACTCATAGTAAAACTCAAATATTCAAGAGAAATATGTATTTCAGGCTCACCTCATTTTCCTGTGCTTGGCTTTATTTCACTTTGCAGATAGTCTTTTTTTTTTCTTTACCTGAGGGTGTGCGGCAACCCTATGGTCAGAAGTCTCCCATTTCTCCAGCAGCATATGCTCACCCCAGGTGTCTAGGTCACATGTTGGTAATTCTCACATAAATACTTCAAAATCTTTCATAATGTTATTGCACACCTAATGGGTTACCCAACCCACTTCTGTCAAGCCAATTCTGACTCATAACAATCCGATAAGGCCAAGAACAATGCTGCTTAAAGTTTTGGGGACTCAAGCTCTGTAGCTACAGACAACTTCATCCTTCTTCAGCAGAGTGGCTAGGGGACTAGGAATTCCGACCTTGTGGCTACCAGTCCAGTAGTTAACCCATTATGCTACCAAGCCTCCCCTGATGGGTTGCAGTAATATATATATATGTGTGTGTGTGTGTGTGTGTGTGTGTATATATATATATATCACCCTCATTGCCATTCAAGTCGATGCCAATGGCTAAAGGCCCTATAAGGCAGGCTAGAACTGTCCCTGTGAGTTTCCAAGACTCGAACTGCTTACTAGAATAAAAAGTGGCCTGTTTATCCAATACAGTAGCTAGTGGTTTTGAACTGCTGCCATTGCACAACACTTAGGCACTATGCCACCAAGGCTCCTTACAGAGTGAGCATAACTTTAATGTGCAATCAGAAACCAAAATAAAAAATCCTGTGACACTCTTTATGGAAATATTTGCTCTTTTGCAGTGGTCTGGAAGCATACAGACAACAAGCCTGTTTTGGTGTCTGTATTCTCCTGTGTTTGTGTTTACCATCAGCCAAAGCTCTCTTGTGTCTGCATCTTTGGGAGCACGAGCAGGCTCTCTGACTGTCAACTGTCTTGGAGGTGACCCAAGGATGCTATGACTGCCTCATCAGGCACCCGGGTACCTGTCCGTCTGTTGCTGGCACTCAGTTTCACTGCCACAATGTCTATTCTAATAAATACAAAAGACATTTATACAGGAAAGAAAGAATCAGATGCTGTGGAGATTATTTTTCACAGTTTAAAGGTGGCTTTCATAAACAACATTTCCCAGAAACAAGAATTTGCCTCGGAACAGGCTTTGATACTGGATATTGAAACAATTCTTAAAGATGATGGGGAAGTTGGTATGTTCGAATACCCACAGACAGATGTATTTCCTAATGTAAGGTGACAGGTATGAAATGAGACCCTAAAAATGTTGGCATTTATAAATATATTATTTATATACTTTCTTGAATCTAGGTATCATACTGTGATTTTTATCCAAGAGTTAAAAAGCTGTGAAAACTGGTAAAATTTAACTGAGTTCATTTTCTTGTATCATTACAAAGAGAAACTTTCTCTTTTTTTATTGCCCTTCTTCATTCCATCCACTTTCATTTTAACCCTGATTTCTGTACACTTTTCATCTATAAAAAGACATGAAGAGTCGAATCTGACATAAATTCTTCCCACATGTTCTGCAAAACTTCAGAAACATTTTCCTTTCCCTCTCCTTTAAATTACTGTCATAGAAGTGACTGTGTGCACACAGGCTAAACCAATTTGACCTGGAAACGGAATGTTCTAACCGGATGGAGGGACTTGTAAAGCAGATAGCATTCCTACATATCGCTCACCGTCATGGAGTCAACGGCTAAGCTACTCACAGAGACCCAATGGGACAGCGTTGAAATGGCCTTGTGAGTTTCTGAGATTGTAACCAAAATGCAGTGGAAAGCCCACCTTTTCTCCAACCAAACAGCTGGTGGTTTTGAATGGCTGATCTTGTAGTTAGCTAGCAGCTCAACTCATAAAACCAAAAATCAAGCCACCAGGACTCCAGTCACATTTCTGTTTAAGGAATAATAATCTATCAGAAACATTCCTAATGAGGGATTGATTATTTGGTTAGGTCTAAAGTGGAGGGGATCGCATTAAGAAACGACTTAGTAAGCCCTCAGCAGCCAGTCAAAAATGTTGATAATGTGGCCTTACCCAGATGTTCGGCAGAGAAACAAACGCCTGGTCTTCTGCTCTGGGAAAGAGTGCCACCACAGAAATCATGGGGCAGTTCTGCGCTGACACAAATTTAAAATTCAATTCGGCAACACTTAAAAACAAAGCTACCCTCCAATCCCTCTCATTATTTCACTAGTGCAACTGGCTTATAAGGCAGAAAGTAATATTTTTGGTTTTATAAACGAGGAAAAAAAGGCCCAGAGAGGGACAGCGATTTTGCCAAGGTCACCCAGTATACAAATGGTGTAGCACTACAAGTCATCTTAGCTCATGCCTTTGCTGGGACCTGAGTGGGGTGATAGTGGGTACAAGCTTAAAGCATCTCCCATTCCCTCCCACTAGCCAGAGTCCAATGGCCTTTGGCCATCACCCTTTTGCCCCTTTTAACTCTATATCAGGTATTTATTACCAGAGCCAAACTTCATTCTTTAACAAGATTGAAGTTCACATCCGTGAAAAATCAAAAAAGCATTCACTGAGGACCCAAACAAACTAGAAATACAAACCAGAAACTGGAGCTACAAGGCCAGCTAAATAATCCCACAAGTCCTGTTCCCTGTATCCCAGAAGTTTACAGTCTTGTAAGGAATAAAAGAAGACATTAAAAGAGACAATAGAGGGAAATACAGGTAAAGATGGGACTACCAAAGACAAGGTCGGGGTTTGAAACCTACCATTGCTTTGTGGGAGAAAGATGGGCCTGTCTAGGCTCATCAAAGTCAGCAATGGCAGAAACCCAATGTAAGGCCATGAGGTGTCAAAACCTTGGTAGTGGGCATAAGTGGAGGTGGGGCACAAACTTCCCACTGCTCTATATGGGCAAACCCTTACTTTATCCAAATGTAAAGGGATTACACTGCCAGGGGATACCAGGGAAGTCTCTTATCCAGCATCCAAGTTCTCCTTTTCAGTCACCTTCAAATGAGGCCTGTGTCCGCCTGCCATGCAGTGGTTCTCAACCTTCTTCATACAGCAACCCTTTCCTACAGTTCGTCATGGTGTGAGGACCTCCTCAACCATAAAATTATTTTTGTTGCTACTTCATAACTGTCATTTTGCCTCTGTGATGAATCAGGTGACCCCTGTGAAAGGATTTTTCCACCTCCAAAGGGGCCACAACTCACAGGTGGAGAACCACTGCCTTATCGGCTCGTGGACTAAATCTGCATGTGGAGATGCATCCACCCATGGCGCTCTGATAAGACCTCAGTGCTGTCAGTGATCACTCAGTGTTCTCCCGCCATGATGACTGGCATGAAGATCGTCTTCCCACCAGTAAATGCGTGCACAGCCTCACTGCAGCGGTAGCTCCCTGGGCATCTGGAGTGGGAAGCCATACCTAGGTGTTTGCTGGCAACTGAACCGCTAGCAAGTCATAGCACACTCCTGCACTGTGAAAAAGACAAGCCTGTTGCATCCTTGGGCAGGCAGAAACACAGATTTGCCTCTGTGGAGGGGAAGAAAGGTTTACACGATGAAGGAAATAGATCTTTAGGCTTCACTTCTAATGATTACAGCTACGCTCTAATTTTAAAAGTAGAATTAAAACTAAAGTGTGAGCAAGGGCGAGGAACATATAGAAGGGCATAAAGAAGAAATTGATGATTATCCAGAGTTAACCACACCTGGATTATTGCTAGTCTTTCATGTCTTCAAATGCACCCTTAGAAATGCACAAATACATAATTTATATAAAATTACATCATAGACTGGCTGGCCAACTTGTTATTCACTTCTAATATTGTGGACATCAACCAAAGTCAATGTCATAATTCTTTAGGACCATGATTTTTGTGTGCTTAGGGTAGTTCAGCAAATAGACTCATACCTTTTCACTCTCCCAATTTTCTGTGTCATAATTGGCATGCATGAGTCAAAAAATTAAGTCCTCAATTTAATGATATCCTTTGTTTAGATGTCGACAGTTGTTCTCAATACCTGTCACAGCCTAGTTCTACCAGAAAGCAGGGTCTGGGACAGAGGATATCAGAGAGCCTGTGTGAAATCAATTTACTTGAAGAGAAGCTCACTGATACAGGAGTAGAGGACAAGAGAAGCAGGGAGAAGCGGAGCCTTAAGGAAGATCCATTTTCAAGGTGGCTACCACAGGACAGCCAGCCCAAGAAACTGACGACACCATATCTCAAGGTCATCCATCAGAGGTCAAAAAAAAAAGAGTTTACTCATCATTTCTTCCACAAGACCCAGGTTCAAATTCTGGTCAATGCACTTCATGTGCACTCACCCGACAATGGAGACATGTCTGTCAAAATTTACTGAACAAGTTGCATTGGCACTTTGCACTAAGACAGATTAGGAAGAAGAGCCTGGTGATCTAGTTCTAAAAATCAAGTAATCAGCAGCCTACCCATCATAGTGGTCACTTTGCCATCATGGTGATGGTTTCAATGGCTTAGATGGTTAATGCTCCATTCCACTGTCCATGACATCCCCACGAATTGAGTGGCTGGTGAGTAGCTGAATGACAGCTAACAGCATTAGCAGCCATCCATCTGCCATTGCCAAGATATTCCATGCAGAGTTCCAAAGGATCTGGGGAGAGGGCATTCTGGGTCATTAGCCTAAAGTAAAGCCCCATCAGACTGGACCTCCTCACGATCTGGGAGGTGATGCCAACAGGGAGCTGGAAGAGAGACAGGTAGATCTGAAATAGTGCCCAAAAAGTGATGCATGTTATAAGGCCTCTTCTGTCTGGATCAGAATTCATCCTATTTAGAAAAGCAAAACCCAACATTAAAACAGGAGACCTTGTTTTCAAAGAAATATTTTATTGTTAGCCTTACAAGGTTAGGAGACCAGGGAGAAAAATCAGAGGAGAGGAGTTGGCATTCACAGCCTGCTATTCCTTTCTTTCAGAATCCTCCTAAAAATATCTACTCTCAGCTGTTTTTCTTTCTTTATTCCCCCTGAGTGAGAATTGTCTGCCTGGTTCTCCCTGGGCACTTTTGTGCTCTCTTCATACGGCACTTATTGTGACAATATAGGAGGATGGAGTCTCTTGCCTTAACAGCATAGAAATGTCTAAGTGTGACTGGTAAGTCACCTGGCTCTGTGTGTGTGTGTGTGTGTGTGTGTGTGTAGTCAAAATTGTGATGGAATGCTATTCTCCTGTAGGGAGAAGCCATTTTAATACATAAACAGTATGGAATCCTTAATCTGAAAAAAAAAATGATCAGGCAGTTCAGTAGACACAGATATTAATCAGATACAAGTTGATGGAGAATAAGCAGCCCAAGAATACAAGTATTTTGTCCAACAAACACCACTTCATTCCCAGCACGAGCAGGGCATCAACAAGAATAAGATGCAAACCTTTATTTCAAGGGTTTTATATTAGTTTCAAGCTCAAAGTGCATTTTCACATATATTAATGAGCTAGATGTTTATAAATTACCCTGAAAATGGGAAATGAAGACTTAAATTCACATTTCTAAGTATATTATATCTTCTCAATAAATGTCACCTGTTTTTATTACTGTTCTGAATTCATAATGAGTTTGAAGGCACTCTAAGGATCACATGTTACAATGTAAGCTAGACCATGACTCACTATCTTGTAGTGTAATGATTATTTCCTTTGAAGAATGTCATTGGAGGATATGGAAGCTTCTTTCAGATATTAACTCAAATATGTAGCACAATATTATGCATATGATCAATAATCACTATAAACTGTTGAGTAACTCACAGGGGACAGACTTCAAGTCAAATTATAAAGTCAATAATGTGGATGAAAAATAAAATTACTTTCATTGCTTTATTCTGCATTGTTTTAGAGAGTATTAATGATATCTAGCATTGTTCTTTTGGTCAACCCTCTGGTAATAAATTTTGTTAAGTGCTCAGATCATAAACATAAAGTCAAGTGATACTTCAGTGAATAAATACTTTAAGAATATGTTTTCCTTTTGTAGAGTTGGCCTGAACACCAAGGTGTTTACGAGGTAATTCAACTCTTTATCCTCTTGTGGAAGCAAGTAGCTGGCAATCAGAGAGGTATTGGTACTCCTTTAGGGAATGGCTCTTTCCTTCTTACTGGAAGGAAATCTCTGGTAGAAATGCCCAAGAACAAGGAAACAGTTCCTGGGTCACTGGAGTTGGACTCAGTGCTTTAACAACCCACATGAGAAGGCTGCACCCAAGAGAGGCATGGGAAGGGTCATGTTATTGAAGCCCAGCCAAAGCAGAATACAGAATTGGAGACTTCTGTGAAGAGGAGCAGATGGGCTGGTATCTGTGTCCTAAATGCATATCTTTGCTTCTTCTTTCTCTGGTAACCAAAGGTTTAAAATAACATGTTGTTTTGATATGTCCACTTTATTACCAAGTATCACCCAGTCAACTTTCTCGCCTCCATCTATTGAAAATCTACCATGTGTCAGGTGTCGTATAGACATTGCCTAATATAACCCTCTCAATTCACTTTTATTGATGAGGATTTGAAGCTTAGGGCAGGAAAAAAATGTTTGGCCCCTCAACTTTATACCCAACATTTAAAACATACTTGGCAGATTAGGTTTTCAGTACTGAATACAAGGGCATACAAAGATAATTTCTTTGAGAAAGATTCTCAAAAGGCCCATCTCATGGAGGTGAAATTATAGATGCTGCAAATATCTGGCACTGTCAAAATGTGAGATCCTGCTATTGTTTTTGATATCCACCACGGCTCTTCCCTTCGGTACTCATTCCTATGTCCCAGATTTCTGAAACTTTCTGAAAAGTCTTCCAAAGCTCGAGGGGTGGGGGGGGGGGTGCAGTCATACAGTTGTGAAGGCTGACAAATCCTAAATCTGAAGTCCGCCGTTTATCTGGAGGAGGCTCCTCATTGACACCTAGTCAGCTGTTGGACCATAAGGTTGCAGACACATGGTGGCCACTCACGTGATCAACTACAGGTTCAAGTCTGGAGAACTTGGAGGTCAGGTAGAAGCATGTCAGATGCAAGATCCAGAACAAGAGAGGAAACTTTGGCAAAGTTGTCTGGTGCAGCTCCAGAGACAGAAGAGCCAAAAGCAAAAGCAGGTCTTCCTTCCTCAACCAGGCAAAAAGCAGAGTACATCTGCATTGATAAGGCTACCCACTAGACGGGACAGAATAGAGGTTATCTTGTCAATCATGACACAGCCTGTTGATACCTCCTTGTGACCTCTTAAGGAGAATTCTGGGAACTTCCTCTCATCCTCTGCTTCACTATTCTGCTGAAGAGCCATGCTTGGAGAGTTGGCAGTGCCACTGGGAGAGCACTAAATCCACTACTGGATTTACAAGACTTTGCACACACCAGTCTGTGATCTTCCTGCATTCTGCATTATTGCATGTGGCTACATGAGTCTAAAGAGGGCTTTCTGGACTAGTATCAGACTTATGAGCTAATATCAGATTTATGGACTTGATCTGAAGTGCACTAGGATTTTTTCTTAATATCCATTACTCTATGACATAAAGCTCTTCCTTAAACAAGTATGAGTGTCTCTGAATTTCTCTAAGCAACATGACCTAACACACCAATTTACTTGCTTCTTGGATTTCCTCTTTCAAAGTTTTTCATATATCACCTCCATTAATCCCTTTGCAGCACCGATTTCATCTTGGCATTTCTCAACTAAAAACTCCTGGATGGTGCTCAATTCCCTTATGATGAAGTTCAAACTCCCCTGTCAAGCATTTCAGACCTATAATCTCATTTCCTCACAGCACTATGTCTTGCTAAATCTTCCAGAGAAAAACTCACTCCAACCAGGTAGCTCTTCCTGACCCTTGAACAGAACTTTGTGTCTTTTCATTCATTAGACTACTCCCTCTAAAAAGTGTCATCAAAATGATGACTCTATTCTGTCCAGCCCTTTGATTCCCTGCTTATTCTTTAGGATTTGACTCAAATCATATCTATTCAATAAAGCGTCTCTATCTTGACCTCTGTTTCTCTTTTATGGTGTACCCCACTATCGAGCCATTAGAAAATGGTGGCCTTCCTGAAGAGCAGAATATGTCTCTGTATCTACAGTGTCCATGCTCAAGAGCAAGAATGATGGCCAGAAGCACTTTTGAACCAGCCACGACTAGCACTCTCTCTGGCATAAGAATTATAGGTCACGCCTAGGCTCAATTTTCAGCCAATCAATAGATAGGTCTATAAGGGAAATAATCATACTAAAGCTATAGATGCACCTTAGATAAGTCAACTACTTGAGCTCTAAAGGACAGTATTTACCCATGGGTGCTCTTGGGGGTGAGGAGGCTCTGGGAGACAGGGAAGGACAGCACAGAGGTTAAGCTGGTAGGAAGCACAGAGATTTAGACATGTATTGTGGGATTATAATCAATAACATGAAATGAAGTGTGTATGAATTGCCGAATCTACCCTGGAAACTTTCACTCAATTCACAATAAGATGCTTTATAAAAGTAATTATTGGGGCTGAGCCCCGGTGGCGTAGTGGTTGTGCGTGGGACTACGGCCCACTGGGACGGAGGTTCAATTCCAGCAGTGGGGCTGGACCTCCTACTCCCACCACTGGAGAGCAGTGATGCCAAAAAAAAAAAAAAAAGTAATTATTGAGTGGTGGCTGGGTAGCGCCCATGACCACCAGAGGCAGTGATACCCACCAAAAAAAAAAAAGAAAGAAAGAAAGAAAAAAAAAAGTAATTATTGATTGAAAGATATATGCAGCTCAGTATTTTCAGATTGTGCTAGCTATCAACATATATCGGCCTACATATACTGAAAAGATATATGAGAATACTGGCTTAGAATCATATAAATCCTAACAATACTGATGCTGCAAAATGTGTCTTCCCTGTTTCACCTTCCCTCTTTCTATGTCTTCTCCTCTGTGACTCTCTGGAGGCCAGAGACTGCCAGTGCTTCTACACAGCCTACTATAAGACAAACAGAGGGTCACAAAAACATCACGTGATGGAGGTCAAAGATCCCAGCTAAGATGTCAAACTGCCTCCATTCAAGAGCCATAGATATTTGGGTAATAAACTTCACTGTGATATTACTTTGCATGCAGTTTCTCAATAACTTCAACAGGGATATGATTGAGTACCACCCAAAATGCCAAGCCACAACAAGAGTTGATACTGTGAAAAAAAATTTAGATAAGACCATTATTTATCAATCTTCTTATTGGAAGAACCATAACAATACACTTTCTATATTTAGTATGGAAGGTTTTTTCATACTAAGCACTACTGTTGTCTCTAAATTAACCAGCTGCTGAGGAAATGCTAACTTATCTGACTAAATGGGTGCCATTTAGAGTGGTCAGGGTGAGACTGTCTCCTTCCTCCATTGGCAGACTCCACCATTCTACATAAAAGCTACCCATGTTAGCTCACGGAAGGGCTATTTCTCATCCTGTGGGGTTATGAGAATGATTTGTGCTGAGCCATCTCCCATCTCACAGCTGTTTCTATTCCCAAGAAGTATCCAGTTGCTCCAAGGGGAAATGCTATATGGAACCATCTCCCGGGGCACTGGGTCTCCACACCCAGGAGCAGAGACACAAAACTGAGAAACCAGTCATTGCTCTCAGAATGCTCTTCAAATTTTCACTTAAAAGGGAGAGAAAATCTGATATTTCCTTTTTCTCTGTAAAATAGGAACATGCAGGAAACTGAGACCTACTCTGAAATGGATGACTGACTCCTTACTCTGGGATGATCTGAAGCATTTCTGTTGATCTATCTTCTCCTCGAATAGGAGTCACAGTCTTTGAAGCTAGTACTAGGCCATCTTCATCATGGACATGCAAATGTATTAATTAACTATAGTTAGTAAATGAATAAGTGAGTGCTCTTTTTCTACCTTAGCCATTTCTCAGTAGGTAAGTCTCAGGTTATCAGAAGAGGACTTTAAAAGGAAAAGGAAGAAGAAAAAAATTTAAAAGAAAATAATAATAAAAAAAGAAACCGCTGCTGTGATACTGAATGTATAGTTTACTGACAGTCCAGGATTAAAATAGGAAAGCGGCAGGATATTCCATAGTTTTCAAATATTCTATTGATGATGGCTTAAGCCCACATGTTTAGAGCATGCTAGATATATACATGGAGCCAATATATACATGGAGCTAGATATATACATGGAGACAGAGAGAGAGAGGGAGAGAGAGAAAAAGAGAGAGAGCTGTGCTGTGCACTCTGCATGTTGCCAACAACATCAGGCCTGAGCCAACTTTCTTGAGACATGCTGACCATGAATGAATTTCCCTGAGCTACCTTTAGAAGCAAGAGGATGCCTGGCAGACTTAGCGGAGATTCTTCACACCTCTCTGCCTCTCGGCCTGCTTTCAGGAGTACAGACCTAAGACCTCGTAATGCCACGGCTGTCATTCCCAAACAGGCTCAGAAATACGTACTCAGAAATGAAATTGTCTTCAGACATTTCTTCACCTAATCCTCCTAACTCTGAAAGATGGAAGGCTTGATCAAGCGAGTCAATTTTGTCTTAAAAGCAAATAAAAAAGTTATTGGCACCAGCCTTCAAATATATCTCGTGGAAAGTAATACTTGCAGCACTGCCGAAGAAAAAAGAAGTCACTGATTTTAGCTGAGACTTGTAGGAAATGAAAAGACCAAAAAAAAAAAAATTCTTCCCATGTAACTCCTTAGGCATCTTTTCCTTTTTCGAGGTGAGCAATCTAGGTGTGGTGGTCTTGTCAGATAAGCATTGGACTGTGACTCATCAGGTTAGGGGTTCAAATCCACCACAGGAGAAAGAGGTCATCTATTTTTGTGAGATATACAGCCTCAGTAATCCTACTTAGGGTCATTGTGAGGAGGAAGTGATTTGATGGTAGTGGGTTTTTTATAATCAGTGAAACTGAACTTATTAGTTCTTCAAACAACCAGAACCAAAAATAAAATAAACAAACTGGATGTCATTAATTCAATTTTCTGACTCATGGCGACTCTATAGGTCTACAGTGGTGATAGTTATACAATAGGGCAGCAGTTGTTTTCTTCGTGTCATTGAATTGTACTTGAAAGAACATGGAAATGGCAGATGTTTTGCCCTGCAGATCTCGCCACAATAATAAAACGAAAAAGGAATGTTGACTTGTACTTACACATACTACATAAACCAACCTTGAAAACATATACTAGGTTTAAAAACAAGTGCCAGACACAAAAGGCCACATCCTGTACCATTCAATTTATATGAATGTCCAGAATTGGCAGATTCATACAGGCAGAAAGTGAATTAGTGATTATCAGGGGCCCAGAGAAGGAAATGGGTAGTGACTGCTAACAGGCTGTGTTTCTTGGAGGTAAGGGAATATTTTGAAATTAGACAGTGGCAGGGCTTTGGTTCAACTCCCTGATGAGAATTTGTCTTTCTGACTCATATATTGAATCAAATTCTACAATGTAACAGATTACTAGGTGCCTTTTTAAAATTTTTCTTTTGCTAGCTCCTGGTTTGATTCTTCTAAGTCATCGGGTGATTCTTATGTGTACATATGTAAGAATAAGCACCACACACACACACACACACACACACACACACACACACAGAATAAGCATCTCTAAGAATAAAAACAAAAACAAACTCATTACCATTGAGTCAATTGCGACTCATATCAACCCTATGTGGGTAGAATTGCCCGCCTGTGAGTTTCCGAGTGGATCTCTTTACTGGAGTGGAAAGCCCCATCTTTCTCCTGCAGAAGGGCAGGTTCTTTCAAACAGCTTACCAGCTTGTAACCGAAAAGCCGGCAGGGCTCCTTTCTTAGAGAATAAGGTCTTGTATAGTGTAGCTGCTGATCTACTCTATCTCAGGTGGAAATAGAAATTGTCAGAATTAGTGTGAAGTCATGGATCCCCAACGCCATCCATGACAATGCACATCAACCCCACATGTTTCCTTAGACTCTGAGTCTTTACACCAGTAGCTAGCCTCATCTTTCTCTTGGGGAATTGCTGGTAAGTTTGAAACACTTACTTCTTGGTTAGCGCCATTTACAGTCGTGAAGCCACAGACAGTGGAGAAGCTTCCCTGTGCTCTGAATATACTCAGGACCAATGATTATATATTTTTAAAAGATTGACTTTATTGTACATGAATTTTTGTCCAACAAAGCTGTTGTTTAAAACCAATAAGTGAATCCTGCTTAAGATTTAAGCAATAAAGTATTCCTGAGCATCTTCTACACCCATGTTCACAAGAAGAGGGGACTGAAATTTCCATTCTCATCCTTGCAAAAGTGCATTTAACATCCAGAGTCAAAAGTAAGTAGCTGGCTTGTACTATCCTGAAAAGTTCCAGAACTTCCCGGACTGGTCCCGATCTCCTTGTGTGATTCTAATGCTTTGAGGATGCTGGACACTGTACTGGAGCACTTCCTGTTACCATACCCCAGATGTTGGCATCATAAAATCACATGAACTAGGGTGTAGAGGGGAAAATGTCTGAATTGGGCCAAGAAGCCTCAGCCTCTGTGCCCTTCTAAGCATGCATTTTCAGTTGACTTCAGACTAAGGGGATTCCATTTACAACACCTTTAGGATTAGGTGGATGATTTTATCTCCTGCTGTGCCTACCTAAGCACAGTGAATTGGTTAATTGAGCTAATTAGCTGGCAATTCAAGTGTTTACACCACCCCAAGGGTCATGATCAAGGAGGATGAACTAAGTTCTTGGGTATTTTTGCTGAGTTAGGCTAAGTGATTACAACCTAGGCATCGGCTTAAAGGTTAAATCAAAGGCACATCCCTCCTTGAGAACATATCAGTGGAGGCCATCTGAGCTTACTTTATTTAAACTGTGAGGCGCCAATACAAAGCAATCTAGGCTGTCCCACATACATTGCTATTCAGGCAATGACAATTCATGGTTCCCTAATAGGAGAGTCAAACAGTCCAGTAGCATTTCCAAAACTGTAATC
Organism: Nesogale talazaci; assembly: GCA_004026705.1. Taxonomy (NCBI): domain Eukaryota; kingdom Metazoa; phylum Chordata; class Mammalia; order Afrosoricida; family Tenrecidae; genus Nesogale; species Nesogale talazaci. Next base: position 55,255 of record PVJH01007826.1, read on the forward strand.
TTCATCAGAGCAGATTGCTACATCTTTCCCCACTGGGCTTAACCTTTCAGTTAGCAGCTAAGCCCTTACCCAGTGTCACCAACCAATCTCTAAATCCACTGTGCTCACTTCAATTCTGACTCATGATGGTCCTGTAGGTCAGAGTAGAAGGGTCCTGCAGGGTTTCCAGGACACACCTTTGGATTAGCAGCTGAGCAGTTAACCACTAAGTGCACCATCCGGGCACTTTATTCTTGGCAAGTGGCTCTGAAATTTTATCAAGCATTACAACAGTGGGCCCCTTTGAGAGTCAAATGACCCTTTCACAGGGGTTGCCTAAAATCATTGGAAAACATATATTTCTGATGATCTTAGGAACCAAGATACCACTCCTCCATCTGTTTCCAGGCAAGCCCATCCACATGCAGATAGGATACAAGTACACGCCATGAAGACTGTTACCCATGCTATACCTTGCTTCCAGATAAAATTTCATTGATTTGTAATTAGAAATAATATTTCATAATATAAGATTACATATTGTGTTTGTGATTAATCACTGTGTCTTAATTATGTTCAATTTGTTTTTTGTTTTTTGGTTTTTTTATAGGCATCACTGCCCTGGTGGTGGGTAGGAGGCCCAGCCTTTGCTCCTGGGAGCCGGAATCGAACCTCCATCCCAGTGGGCCGCAGTCCCGCGCACAACCACTACGCCACCGGGGCTCAGCCCAATTATGTTCAATTTGTGACAATGAAAATGCACCCTGCATATCAGCTATTTACATCACTATTCATAACAGTAGCAAAATTACAGTTATGAAGTAGCAATGAAAATAATTTTATGTCTTGAGGTTCACCATAAAGTGAGAAACTGTATTAAAGGGTCTGGGCATTAGGAAGGTTGAGAAGCACTGCGTTAGAGTCACCAAGAGAGCTTGTTAAAACTCAGGTTGTTGAGCACAGAGCCCAGAGTGTAGGACTCAGCAGGCAGGTCACAGGAATTTGCATTTCTAACAAGTTCCCAATTGAGTTGCAAACCGCTAGGTTAAGCCTTTCTCTTAGGAAATTTCACACAGTGAAGCTTTAGAAATGGTTACATGTTGGACGTGGAGCCACAAGATCAGCAGTTGGAATTCACAAAAAGAGTTATCTTGGAAATTTATAGGGGCAGTTCCACCTACCATGCCCTGCCCTGTACAGTCCATGTGAGTCAGCAATTGACTCAGTGGCCCTGGTTTTGGTGCTTTGAGGCTACTTAGAATAATACCATTCTCTTCTATCTCTAGAAAGCTGAGATCAATATACCTGGCCACATTTACTCAGCCAACAGCCAAGCTTTGTTGAAACCAGCCATGTAATGCTCAGATTGTTGGTGCAGAAATCAAAGACAAGCTTTTATCAAGCTGCTCCTGGGCAGGTGCAGAGAGAGATGAGGATGAGTCAGTGAGGGAAGCGTTATCACAGCAGTAAATAGAAGGTGCCAATTGGGGGCACCCGAACTGCACCTTAACTTCAAGTCCTCAGGGAAAGTGCCTGAAGGAAGGAGCCTCTGGAAATCAGGAAGAAGAGGGAGTCTGCCTGTTCCTGGGGGAAGAGCAAAAAAAATTTTTTTTGCAAAAAAATTTTAACCAGTTCATTCTGGTTCCAAACACTGCTGAGTTCGATTTCAACCCTAGATATCCTGAACCAGAATCTGTATCTTATTAAGTTCATGCTGATTCTTATCTTGTTAAAATGTAGAATCTGACACAGTATAGGAGGGATAGGAGTGGAAATTGTCAGCAGGAAGTCCACCCTAAATGGGGCCCCTTTGACATGGGGCCTCTAGGTTTGTCAAAATGATTGTTCACCTCTTGTCAACAAGATCAAGATTGCCTGGCTGGCTTTTTTTTAATCAACTCCAAACCGAAAAATGTTAAACTTTCATCGCCATCGTGTTGATTCAGACACAGTGAGCCCACAGGACTGAGTTGAACTGCCCATGTTGGTTTCTGAGACTGTAACTCTTTTTTTTTTTTTTTTTTTTGGCATCACTGCTTTCCAGCGATGGGAATAGGAGGCCCAGCTCCACTGCTGGAATTGAACCTCTCTCCCAGTGGGCCGCAGTACGGCGCACAACCACTACGCCACCGGGGCTCAGCCCTGAGACTGTAACTCTTTGAGGGAGTAGAAGGTGGTGGTTGGCAGCAGCACATTGAGTAACCCACTATATTATTATTTTTTAATTTTTTGTAAAAATATAAAGGACACATGATATGCCAACTCAGCAGTTTCATGTGACCAATTCAGTAAGACCAGTGGCATCAGTCATATTAAGCAGTCATCACCACTATCCATTGCCAATTTTCCATTATGATAAACAGATACGCAATGCTTCCTAAAGCACTTGACCTCCCTTCCCTTCCTCTCCAGTCTCAGGTAAACCATCATGGCTGAGTTGATACAAACTCACAAGGACCTTACTGAAAATCTAAAGAGAGAAAAAAAAAAGCACTACCCTTAGGTAAATTTCAACTGATGGTGACTTTAGAGGTCAGGGGAGAACTGCCTTTCTTGGAATTCTGAGGCTGTAAATTTCAATCGGCACAGAAAGCCTGAGCAATCTCCCAAACAGTCCGTTCCTATGTTAACTTTGTTCCTTGTGCCTGGGATGCTCTTCTTGTTTTTCTCTAAAATATCTGCCTTTGGGTAGAATTTCAAGGCGGTGAGTTATCTGCCCAGAGAGAGTTAAGAATCATTGGGTTGCTGCCCCAAGGTCAGCAGATGGAAACCACCAGCTGAGGGGAGGCCTTCTCTGATGAAGGGCGCTTTTAATATGGACCACTTAAGGGATGCTATTCAGGTCATGAAACTGAGGCAGTCAGACCACCTCATTGCTGGATTGCACGATTACCTAACCCTGGGAACAGAGGTGTGCCTTTGTCTTTATCTTCAAGGAAGTAGTCTCAAAATACGCATCCTTTTGTGACTGACTCACTTCGCTCAGTATAAGGGTCCCCGCATCCATCCTTGTCATGAGGTGCTGCTTGGTTTCATCACTGTTTTTCAGAGATGCATGGTATTCTCATCTATAGCTCAGATTTTCTTTACCTATTCTCTATTAATAAGAGATTTGGGCCATTTCCATATTTTTGCTGAGCTGCAATAAACATGGGAGAGTATACATCTACTTGTGCTGTATCTCCTATTTCTTTGAGAAATATACCTAGTAGAGGTATTACTGGGTCAGATGGTCATATGGGATTCTGATTTTATATATTTAATAACTAGACTACACATGACTATATAGTTATGAGTTTTATTTTACTTTGTTTTATTCTGGTCTTCAATAAACTCAATGGCTGATTTCACTTATTATTTTAAGGAGCATATATAATTTCCCATTGAAGTTTCACATTCTGCAATGCCTCTTTAAGGAAGCATTAGCAAACAGATGTCTTATGAAGATTTTCACTTGCCTATCTTAGTGAGATAGCAAGGACTGTCAATAAAGGTGTTAAGGTTGAGAGATCCATTGGCACTCTTGAGAGTCACTGTTTCTGTTTTGAACCAAAGATGGTGGCAGGTTTGGGTTGTGGTCATGAGTAAGCTTCAGAACTGGATTGCAGGGAACCTTCTTGCTATGACTGTCTGCCCACAGTAAGTTTTCAGTACCACACTTAATTGATCTTAGTGTTTCATATGTTGCCCAGTAGAAAATGTCCTAAGAGTGGTATCTCATTTCAAATAGAGTCCTGAATCACAGCCAGAGGAGAAAAACTTTTAATTGTAACACAGATGATTTGAATTTAGATGGGAAAATTTGATATGAAAGGGATTGATCTTTTTATCAACTCCATGAGCCAGTCCCTTTTTCATAATTGACAGTTTTCTTCCCTTTACTGAAAAATCAACTGTATTTAGCAATAAGTTGTAGCTAGGTGGACAAAGTTTCAGAAAATGAAAATTGATGTTCTTCCAGACTATTTTGGGTCACATACAACACGAGTAAGGTACTTGTTCACAATGGCATTTTCATTATGTCAATAGTTTGATGCAGTTCACTACTGAAAAATGACATTGACATTCATGGTTGGCATTTTCACTGGTGAAATAAAGTGGATATTGTGCAGCCAAAGGATTCCCAAAATAAAAGTATGTGACTCATGAATTCATTTCATGAATTCAAAACTATGTTCCTGAATTTGGAACAATGTGCTAATATTTATATATTTACTTGTTTTTCAAAATGTATACAAATACTTGGTTGATTCCAGTAAGATCATACAAAATCAGTTGCTGTCATTTTTTTAATCAATGCTTGGAAAGACATTTATATAGAGACCACCAGTCACGCCACAGGGCAAAGCTGGAGCGTTCCACACCAGTAAAAAGCTCCAATCTCAGAAACACAAACAGGCATAGTTCTACCCTGATCTCCAGGGTCACTGTGAGTGAGAAACAGCTCAACGGCAGTGAGGTTAGGATTTTTTGATTAGCAAGTATTTTTTTATCACTTTCTTTTCTGTTTTAGTCAATAAAGACCATACCTATCTTCACTTGAAAGAGTAGACAAAAGTCTTTATTCCGTGCCTAGGATATGTCTTGATGGCATACCAGAGAAGTAAATATGGGTGGAAGCAAAATCAGCTATGAGATGCAGACAAATCCAAAAGCTGCGAGCTATTTCAACTCTGAGTTCTTTTCTAATTCAACTTTTATACAACCTACAGTAGATGATTGCTTAACTTTTAAGGTGCATGGCAGATATCCCTTCTCCTGGCACATACATTTACAAACGAGTCACGTAAGCCAGTTGTTTTGAGCTTTGAGTTGTTTTGCATTCCCCACAGAAATGCAAGTCCTTGTAAATCAGTGGTTCTCAACCCTGTCACAGGGGTCACCTGATTCGTAATAGTAGTAAAATTACAGTTATGAAGTAGCAATGAGCATAATTTTATGTTTAGGGGAATCACCACAACAAGAGGAACAGTATTAAAGAGTCGCAGCATTAGGGAAGTTGAGAACCACCTGGTGATCTCATTCATATTTCCTTCATAAGATATTTGAGCTGACAGACAGGAGCAAACAATGGGTTATAGACATATTTGACAGAAAAATTTTAAAAATTATCTGTGAATTAAAATCTCTTAAAAAATTAACTTCAACATACCTGAGGAAAAGCAACTTTAACAGACAAGAGAGTTGATAAAATTTTTTGGTAAAGATCATAGAGGTTCCTGGAAACATTCATTCCTTAGTATCTGAAAGCATTTGTCTTTTATTTATAATATGAATATATCATTTATGATACTCAATATATATTAAATATGTAATATTTATATCATATCTAAACATATCACAAGTATAACCCTTAATACCTTTTATACTTATCAGTTGTAGTTCATGTTGAACTTTAGCTTTATAAATAGATTCAAAGGAGGAATAAAAAAGCCCCTCCCTTTGGGCTCGTGATTGCTGTCCTTCAACAAGTGGAAGTATTGTAGAAGGTCTTTCACTGTTGCCTCTCTTCATGTGATCATTTGATGCCTGGCGAGTTCTCAGCCAGACTGGGAAGACACTCACTGGTTCTTTGCTCCCCATTACTTCATCAGGACTGAGAAGAAAGCCAAGGGTGCTGTTTCTCAAAGTTTTTTCGAGTGAATCAGTAAATATAAAGGAAAGCAAAATGGCTTAAAGAATATAAAATTGTGTATGTGTCTAGATGATGTGTATTCATCTTGACACCTTAGCCTCTCTACCGGAGAAAGATGAGGAAGTTCTTTCCCATAAAGCTGTCCGATCTTTGAAGCACTAAGGAGTAATTTTCCTCTGGCACACAGGGTTGCATTTGGTCAGAATCAATTCCATGGCAGTTGGTTGGACTTTTGTAGTTTCAGGTACCTGAAAACAGGGGAGAAGAAGAGCCCAAACAGGGGCAAAGAAAATAAAAGCTTTGAGGGATAAAGAGAGATAAGAGGGTAATATATTTAGTAAAAGTTAAGTAGTCAGGTCTTTCCACATTTCCTTTGATTGCTATTGTCTCAAAATAAGGGGAATTAGAACAGACCAGCTTTGAGACAGTCTCCTAACATACCAAGTTTGGAGCATACCCAGGTGCAGACAATAGAAGGTAGGATAGGAAAAGAGATCTATACACTTTATAGAGAATTTTATTTTAAATCTAGTTTTTAAATTTTTCCATTCTAAGAAATTATAAACAAGAAAATATTTCACCTTAACAAGAATGTACTTGGGTCCAAATTATCAAAATTTGTTGTGTTTACTGTTAACTTACAAATACACACACACACAAATGTATGTGTTATACACACATGTGTATATGAAAACAACACATATTAATTATTTATTCTCTAGTAAACATTGGGTTTTTATGTGGCATTAATCCAGAGTCCTCTCCCAGGACACAGGCACTCTCAAACTCATAGACCTCCACCTAACTTCTTTCTGAGTACCAAGTTCTTAAGTACTTGCAATTATCCAAGTTCATTTCAGGAACGGTTTGCGTCTCCTACCCATTTGGGTTACAAATTTCTTGCTGTTGAAACCCAACCCCAAGCAAAACAAAACGCTACCAGGAAGTGGATTCACACACAGTGCCTTCCCCTACCCCCCCTCTCCCCAGCCCCCTCCCGTTGGTCACTTTGAAGTTGTGAATCTTTATGGGCGTAGATAGCCTCCTTTTTCCCCTGGACCGCAAAATCTTCTCCTTAGCATTTACCCCACAGCACCATGATGACTCTTTGTTGTGGAAACAGTGGACTTGAAGAAGCAATGCCAGCTCAGTGCCTGAAAGGCTGGAGAAGCTGAACTGCAGCTCTGGCCTAAATGTCTTCATGCAAAGTGGTCCTTCATCCAGGATCCTTGGAAGCAGTTTAGAGAAACTGTGAAACCATGGAAACTAGGCAAAAGAAAAAAAAAGTATTTTTGTGATATGTTCATATTCAAATTCATATTTGTATTTAAACAGGTTTAATTGAAAGGTCTATAACCTAGAAAACAATCAATCATGAGACTAGATCAGAGCATGCAAATTTTGGCTCCTACCAAAACGTTTGGTACATGCATGTGCCTCTGAAGTAAAACTGAACAATTTTAAAGGGTATTATTCAGATAATGGTGATTTCATTTGTTTGAAAAAATATCTTTATGGCTCTCAGATAATTATCAAATTGTTTTGAGAGATAGGATTGACTCGTCTGTCTCAAAAGTTTGCCAAGCCACTAACTAGTATTCAATATTTTTCCCACATTCTGTGATTATATGGCAATAAACTATAGAGTGCTAAGTGAAGAACTTTTTTATATAAAATATCTGAGTCATAATTACATTCTTAAATAAGTTATGTGACAGTCATACTTCATTATAAAATATACATTCTCAAAAGATTTGGTAACCAAGAGGTTTATTAATTATGAAGAATAAAAGGACATACTTATAAAGAATAAGTGGGCCCTGTATATATTACGAATTGTATGGCCTTGGTTCTATTGAGTAAAAATTTGACTTGTAACAGTGACCTGAATTATAAGATATCATGCTAATCTGGATTTATAATCATAGAATTTTACTAGGGAAGGTATATATGAAGTCTGGACATTATTCTTGCTTCTAGAGCTGACTGTAAGCTCAGAAGATAAAAAAGAAATGCTTAATAATTTGTCCTTAAAATAAAAAACATATTTAAAATGTGTTCAGTGATACTGTATGGGGAGCATATATTTTTTACATATTATTTCATTTGTTCCCACAATAATTCTATCAGATGGTTACTACTACCAATCCCAAATGACATAGGAAGGAAAAAAGACCTAGATGAGGCATTTTAATCATGGCACAAAGGTGGAGGTGGCAGTCCACCTCAGGGTACCAAGAGAGGAAGGCCTAGGAATGGACTTAGCAAAAGCCAGCCATCTAAAACCTTATGGAGTACCGTTCTGTGACAAATGATATAGAGTTGCCATGAATCAGAACTGGCTTTGTTTTTCCAGCAGATCTTTTGAGCATGCTAGCCATATGTACCAGGGAAAGACTCTGGGCCCAAGATAACATCATTTTAAATGTGGAAAGTCGATTCTCAGTAACTTGGCCTCCCTGCCAAGCTTGCTCATTTAAGCACCCTCCTAAGCTGACTCTTTGTTATATAACATAACATTATCTTTTTTAAAAATCATATTACTTGTTTACTTGTCAGATACTTGGGTTACTTGTCAGATACACTCATATATTAAGTAGACAAACACCTGTCTCCTCATTAAATGTTTCCAAAGAAGAGCATTTCATCACCTTCCTCAAAAGTCCATTGTCTTATGGAAGGCTACAAATCAGATAGGTGCCTCTTCAGAGGGGTGGCAGCTATAGAAGAAAAGAGGAAAAAGGGCTGAGCCCTTTTAGTGGTTGTGCGTGGGACTGCGGCGCCCTGGGACGGAGGTTCAATTCCAGCAGTGGGGCTGGGTTTCCTACTCCCACCGCTGGGGAGCAGTGATGCCCCCCCCCCCCCCCCCCCCCCCAAAAAAAAAAAAGAGAAAAAAGTCAGGCTGGACTAGGTGACCAATACCCTGAAGACAGAAACAAACTAAAAAGGATTAATAAATACCTGGGTTTTCTTTATTTATTTATTTTTTTTTTTTTTAGGCATCTCTGTCCTCAGGTTGTGGGAATAAGAGCCCAGCCTTTGCTCCTGGGAGCTGGAATCGAACCTCCAACCCAGTGGACCGCAGTGCCGCACACAACCACTATGCCACCGGGGATCAGCCCAATACCTGGGTTTTCATAAACATTATTAAACTTTTCCTTGATGCAAACTGTGCAATTAATGTCTTTACCTGGGATTGCCAAAAAACGGGATCTGAGATAAGGACTTGCTAAAGTGTGATTCTGAGGAGATTGCGAGGGACAGAGGATGAGCATCAAGCAAGGTCCTATCTGGTCAAGCAAGGTCAAGCTGGTCCCTGCTTCAGGATACAGGCAGCTTTCCTTAGCACAGCCACCTGAGGAGTTCTACCAATACATTTCTGAATCGTTTGTTGATGGACAAGAAGAACGTGTATCTTAGCTTCATGCTCATTGGTCAAAGCATTTTCCATGGGATGTTCACACTAACAATTTTGGGGTTTTTGGTCTACATGTGAGAGGCAAGAAATAGGCAGTATCTGATTGTACTTGTCTGGAGATGGTGTGGCAGTCATGTGCTTATGTTAATTTCATGATTGAGATGTAGGGGTGGAGTCTAGCCTGTTAATCTGGAGATAGCCAATGAGTAGTCAATGAGGCCTCTGTGGGGGCATGGCTTTCTCCTGAGACTTCTGGGAAATCTCGTGATATGTCCCTCGAGGAGATGAGAAGCCATCTCCCCAGTTGTTGGGGATTAGTCTCAGAGACAATGAAGTAGGACAAGACAAGATGGCAGTGTCCGAGAAGCTGAAGGAATCGGAGAAGCCACATGGACTTCCCCTGATGGAACCAGACTTCTGAAGCTGACGAAGCCATGTTGCCTCTGCCACCACTGGATGCTGTTGATGGACTCTGAGCCCTTGGAAGCGAGAAGCCATGAGGGGACCCCTGCCAGTGCCGGGATTCTGCACCCACTGGCCTGTGACTTTGTGAGTTGGAAGGAGACATTATGCACTGATATCAGACATATGGCTAATATCAGACTTATGACTTTGAACTGGACTGGGTTGGGATGCTTTCTTAATGTCCCATTCCTCTTGTATATAAACCTTACCCATACACCTATATGCGTGTCTATGAATTTTGTTTCTCTAGTCTACCTGGAATAATACAGATGGTTAGCACGAAGTTGCCAGCACTATCTAGAAGGAAAGATGCAGCTGAGGCCAAGAGGAATGTGAGGAGCCTGTGGCATAAGAAGTTTGGTACAACCTGGAACACAGGTTTATCATTGATTTGCCATTTTTCTTTTCTTTTCTTTTTTTATTTTTTGGGGCATCACTGCTCTCCGGTGGTGGGAGTAGGAGGCCCAGCCCCACTGCTGGAATTGAACCTCCGTCCCAGTGGGCCACAGTCCCGCGCACAACCACTACGCCACCGGGGCTCAGCCCCGATTTGCCATTTTTCATTGTGTTGCCCTCTTTTTCAATAAGACACCAACATCACATTCATGCATCTAATAAAAAAATTCTCATGTTTCAATAAGACACCAACGTCACATTCATGCATCTAATAAAAAAATTCTCATGTTTCCATCTTTTGTCCTCTCTGGATTTATGTATTGAGCATTTTCTTAGCGTTGGTGAAAGTGCTAGGCTTTGCTGTGGAAGCTGTGGGTAGTGATGATGATGTATGAGGGATACACAGATTCTCTACTGGACTAAGCTTGCTTTAGCCTCAGTGCCTCCTTTAGTCCTAGGACTAGTAGGCACTTTATACAGAAACAAAATAGATCTAAAATAACCAAGGGTTATTTTAATGAATATTAAGTGTTATGCAAATCTTAAATGAGCAAAGGAGAGAGACAAACTACCAGGAAGTCTCTTATCCCTGGACCACAATGCCTATGTCTAGCCTGGGGAGTAAAGAGTGTTTACTTTATTATCTGTTTACTGCCCAGGGAGAAGGGCAGCTGAAATATAGATATATTTCTGTACTTATCTGTAAGGCGCCTCAGAGGCCTAAGAACACTGGGATGAGCAGAAATCTATGAGCAACAACAGCAGCAGAGGTGGAGGCCACTCCTCCCCTCACCTGGCACTCTTCCAAGCAGAAGGTGGAAAATGTCTTGACTGTGTGCCAGCACCCTGTCCTGGGGCAGCCCAGTAGCCAAGCCACCACCAGCCAACTCAGGACCCTGAAGTGCTTGGTTTCAGAAGCCAACTTGATTCAGCACCAGCCCAGATGCGCTCATGTAGGAAATACCTAGCTCCATTAAAGTATTTGATGCAAAATTAGCTGCATTCCGTTGGTCACAAGGACAATGCCAGCCAGGCCAGGAGCATATTGATAGGGTAATAAAGTTTTAGAGCCCTAGATAGCTGCTGAAATAAAAATGAAATTATTCAAATTCTAACATTTTGGAGGGCAGGTCAGTTTTCTTAGCCTCATTGGCGATTTCCATCACCCTGGCCCCTCTTGCTTTCCCAGACAAAGGAGCCGTAGGTAACATCATGCTGATTACTTCGCATTAGCAGATGTATGGGGAGCTGTCACCACTCTTTAGCATTCGCATTAAATTCTCTGGGCGGAGTGACCAGGACATGCGGGTGCTTTATGGGGCAGTCAAGGCAGCGAGGCTGCTGGGGGCTTTCAAGGGGAACATTCCACCCGTGGGGAGTGAGGGGGCCTTTGTGTGGCTGTGAACAGGGCAGAGGCCCCAGACTGAGAGCTTGAAGGCCAGAAAGGTAAACCCGATCAGCTCTTCAAAGGGCTCGCTCCAGTGGCTGCGCACAAAATTCCACAGTCGCAACCCCTACTTTGCTCCCCAAAGAGAATTTCCCGGTTAAAAAAAAATGGCAACAATGACCTCTGTGGAAAAGATCTGCAGGCCTGACAGTCTCTCCCCTCGTGTCAGAGATAGTGTTAGGGAAGAACCAACTGGGAGAGAGCATCCGAGGCAACACGCCCGCTTTAGAAACAGATGTGAGTTGGGGTGTGTGTGTGTGTGTGTGTGTGTGTGTGTGTGTCTGCGTGCGTGCGTGCGCATGCGCGCAGCCTAGCGGGGGAGCTGCCTCTGCTCGAAGGGGAAGAATAGCAGAAGTGTGAGGATACACAGAGCGGAGGCGGATGAGTGTGAGCTCCTAGGCAAGGGCGGGTGTGGGGACCAGTTGCAATCTAGACGGATTGGGTGCAGAAGTGACTAGAAATGACAGGTGAACAGGTTGGAGCAGCAAAATCATCAAGCCCTAAATCAATCACTGGTTCCCACCTCCCACCCCACCCCCAAGTCCTGCTCTCCAATTTCGTGAAAGATATTAACAACGTACTGGGCCCTGGGAAGGAGGGAAGCAGGAGCACCACGTGCCCCTTACAGCTACCCCTGTGCCTTTCCTCATCAAAAAGCATCAGATGACCCCAAGGACCCCCAAATGTATGGGATAGCAGGAGGAGTCTTGAGGATTCACATTCTGAGTCCAGAGGCACAGCAGTGGATAGTGTCATCTGTAATCACGACAAAGTTGCCTGAGTTCTTAGATGAAGCGATTTCACCTCGATGTGACTCAGTTTCTTATCTGTCATAGAGGGGTAAGGAAGCGCTGGACTCGCTACTGGAGGCTGCAGTGCGGGCCAGAAAGCCGGCTGCAGGAGCTCTCCGAACCCGCGCCAGGCTCTCCTCGTGACAAAAGGCACGCTGGTGAGATCCTGCAGCCCCCAGAGAGGGGTGGAGGAAGACCGCGCTCTAAAATTAGTCGGGCTTCCAGGCCCGGCGCCGGGAGCGCCCTCCAGCTCGCCGCGCCTCCCCCGCAGCCCCCCTCCTCCTCCCTACCCCCCTCTCCGCCGCGCCGCGCTCCGAGATCGCTAGTCTTCTCCTGGGCCGGAGCGCCTCTCCTCTGCTCTCCACCTTCTCTGCTCGCGCTTGGAGAGGAGGAGACTGCGAGAGCGAAACGAGAGGGGGGCCGAGAGAGGGACTTGGCCCAGCATTGCTGTCTGCTGTGATGGGGAGACGCGAACAGCCAGGCGGCCAGCAGTAGCGGCGGCGGCGACGCCAGCAGCTCGGAGCAGACCCGAGAGGTAGCGCTCCTCCCGGCAGGCTGCGCTGTGATCTGGGCTGCGGACTGGGACATCGTGCCCCCGGCCCCCTACTCCTGCCGCCTTTCTCCTCTTTCTCCTCCTCCTCCTCCTCCTCCAGGCTCCCCTCCGCTGCCCGCGAGCCACCGGCAGCGGCGTCCGGCGAGCGGTGCGCCTCTGCTCGCAGCCCCAGTCCCTGCGAGCGCGCGGCAGGCACTGCGGCGGCGGCCAGGGTGGCCCGCGAGCTCCGCGCAGGAACGCCGGACGAGGAAGAGAAGACCGCGGTGGAAGCGCCTGGTGGAGCCCTGGAGTCACCGGTGAAGGCAAGGGTGCGTGGGGTGGTTTAGCGTGATGGGCGGGCTGCGGGGTGCACCGGCGGAAACTCTGCTCCAGCGACCCGGGGCAAATGGGCTGGAGGTGGGGGTGGGCTCCGGAGCACGGAGCCGGCGGAGAGCGCGGGGGAAACTTTTCACCTTGTAAAGTTCCGGACTCGGCACAGCCTGGCGCCGCGACCATGGTCGCTGCCAGCGAGAGAGGCAAGAGGTTCGTTCCCGTGGCGGGAACCGACAGGTTTGCATGGAGCTTTTGGTAAAGACTTGGGGATGGGATGCAAGACGCGTTGTGGATCCGTGTGCCTTTCTTCGGGGCCCCCCTCGTCTCGGCCGCCGGTTGCAGGTGGATGTGCGAGGCCAGTCGGTGAACCTGCTGGGTCGTTCTGCTGCCCGTCGCGAGCGTGGGGGATGTTCGCATGCCCATGGTCCCTCCTTGAGGGACCAAGGAGCGCAAGTTGCGGCAACATTTGCTAAGGACGACGGACGGAGTAGGGAGTCTGGTCCCCGTGCTCGCCTGGAAAGGCTAGGGTGGCCCGACAGTCTGTGGGTCCACTCTTACCCACCCCTGGTTCTGCTTTGCGGGGGTCGTGACCAGAATGGGATTCTGGATTGGTCCGAATGGCGACAGCCTTGTACGGAGTGTCAGGGAAGAGACTGTTCCTGATGTCTTGACACAGAAAAGGAAAAACGGGCCACTATAGGAGAGTGTCTGCTTTTTGGCGGGCGTGCAGGAAGGCTGCTTTTCTTTGAAAAGAAAGCCGCGCGGGTCTGACCATCTTCCCGGCGGGGCGCAGCCCGCTCTCTTCTGGGGCGGGAAGGAGAGGAGGCGCCCGCGGTGTGCGCAGGGTCCCTAACAGTGTAGCGCTGGGAAACCCCTTTCTTCAGGATGCGTGGGTGTGCAGGGCCAGGGTGGGAACTCTGGGGTAGCTGGGTAGCTGGTGGGGAGACGGCGGAGGTGGCCAGGACCTCTCCGCTGGGCGCGCGGAGCGCACGAGGTGACCACCAGTGGGGGTCGCTGAGCTAAAGTGCATCTGGCCCGGGGACTCGCGCGAGGTGGCGCTGAGCCCGGGTGTTTGCAGCTGACTCCCGTCTCCATGCCTCCCGGCCGGTCTCGTGCCGACTCCTCTCGCCCCGGGTTTCCGAGATGTTGAACCAGGCCAAGATTGCGCTTTGCGAAAGCAACTTTTATTGTTCACTTTTCGCAGCCTCACTCTCCTGGTCCAGGGTGTGCCGGGGCCTAGGATGCAGGGGTGACTTCCAGCGAAGGGTGTCGCCTGGGCTGCACGCTTAGAGAGCAGAACAGGGATCGTTCCCAGGGTGTGTGTGGGGGAGTTCGGGCTCCAACTGGGGGGTCAAAAAATGGGGGCGGACGCAGCAGGGGGAGGAGGCGGTGTTTCCAGAAGGGGTAGGAAAAGGGAGCCTGCAGAGCCCGGGAGCTCGAATGCTGCTTGCGGTCCCGAGCGTGAGCTAATGGTGGGCAGTGGCCGGTGGCGATTGGCGGTCACCGCAACGCGCTCACTCTGGTCTTCTCTACTGTTGGGTCGGTCCCACGGCCGCCGGCGCTGGCTGGCACTTCCTATGGGTTGGGGCGAGCCTGCAGCCGCTGCGCGGGAGGGAGGGAGATGGGAACCGCGCTAATAATTCAAGAGTCTTTTCTCCTCCTCTGTCCCGCCCCGCCCCCCAGACGCCGGCGCGTTTGTTTTCCAAGTTGGATCCCACTTCCATTTACAAGTGTCAGACAAATCCGCGCGAACCTCCCCCACTGGGCCGGTCCTTAGCCAGACTGGAGAAGCTGGGGGTGGAGGGGGGGGCTGGAGGGGGAGGTTCAGGGTGGGGAGCGGCTAGTCTGGGCTAGGGCGGTGCGACGCTCCCACGGGCACGGGGCTGGGGGTTGGGTCAGACTGGGTTCGCGAGGGTGGTGATACACATAAACAAAAATAATACTAAATAACTGCTTGCTACTTGCATTTCTCTCTCTCTCTCTCTCTCACTCACTCCCTCACTCTTTTTTCGCTCCTCTTTCCCTCCTCTCTCTTCTCTCTTGGTGGTATTAATTTCCCGGCCCCAAAGCCTGAATTTTCAAAGGCGAGCCCGGGAGGAGGGAGGAACAGGGCGGGGGAGCAAGCCATCGAGTTCATCACGGTGGATTTGTGCCCTTGCTTTGTTGCTAGGATTAGATTCTCTGATTGCGTCCTGGCAGAGTTAAAATAAATGCAGAGAGACTGAGCACAGGCCAGAGAGGCTGCAGACGATTTTGCTCCGAGCCAAGTGACAAGTTCAGGTGGTGGGGTGGGAAGCCCGTCATCTAAGAATTGAAGATCGAGCCGCCCTCGTGTCAGTACTGATCAAAGAGATCCTAGATTTCGCCTTCTCCAGCAGGCACCAAACTTCTCTTAACATCTTGGGAGCGCTTGAATGACGTCGTGGTGTGTGACGCGGAGATTAGAATCAGGGAAGGGAAAGGGTGAGGTATGAAGAGAGGGAAGGAGATTGTGACTCTGCAGAGTCCTGCAAATTGCTCCCAGCCAATGGCCTCTAAGCGGCCGCTGCTCCCCGCCCCCTCGCCCCGCCCCGCTTTGAGTCCTTATTCCTAAATTGAAGCCATTGAACAGTAAGAGAATAAAGAACAGCTAAGTAAACCTGGACGCCAAGAAGCAAGGGCAAAAAAAAAATGCTTAATAACTTTAGCACTTTGATGTGCTTTCCCCTCCCCAACAGAGTTGAACTGGGGGTCCTTTCGAATTAAACAGCAATGTGAGATATTTAGTCGTGAATCCTTGTTTTCTCTTTGGAACTTGGACAATGAATGGTGCGGGGTCCAGTTTCCATGTGCAGGATGAGAAAGCTCGCAGAACTGTCCAGTTATAATGTCTTCATATGTGAGCCACACTGAGAACTTCACATGAAAGGCAGCTGGCTGGAGAATCAGAAATTGGTCAGCTGCTGAGCAGGCTCCATCCCTTGTAGTGGCAGGATTTTTATAGCTGGTGTTTGTTAACCAGGGCTATCAAGCCGCCACCTTCTTTCTCTCTTTATTCACATTTTATTTATTCTGGTTCTTGGCACAGCAGACATTTTAAGATTTCTTTTCTTTTAATAAGACCCGGTCTGTCTGTTAACTAGCAATTACAGTTGTGCTGAGCTTCTCAAAAATGAAATGAGGAGCAATAAACAGAAAGGGTAACCATTGACCTGTATGCTCTGGTTATTTTGCCAGCTCACAGTTTTTCCCTAACGCAGGCGCTACTCAGAATGCTCGCATAAAACCATTCTGATATGTCAGGTTACGTTATCATCCCTCTTTCTTCATCTGCTCCAGAATGACCTGTTCTAATCTCGCTGATGAGTGGCGTCCAATAGGAAGAAATAAGCAATTACCAGGGAGAAGGGAGTATTTAGTCATGACCAATGAAGAGGGCTCTCCCATGTGTTGTGTTTTTAACACTCTAAGAACAGCTCTTAACACAAATAGGACTGTGCTGATGTGACCCTTTTAAGTTAATTTTTGTGGTGGTGGTGGGGAGATGTTTTTGGACATCCTGCATCTTTCCTCTTGAGTGATAGAAAATGGAAAAGGGTTAGAATGGGGATGCTTGGTTTTACACGGAGTCTTTTCCATCATTGAGTACAGATCATCTAACGGGATCAGCTGGGGTAGTCCATCAGGATTGATTTCCTTTGATTGTCAGGGAAGGGTTATTGACGGAATGATTCTCTTTGCTGATTGTGGCAAACACCAGAGTTGAATACAGCTTAAAAGAAAGAGATCTGGCAGGCTTAGATGAAGGAGGGCTTTGCCCAATTCTGCTTTAGTATTATTATTTGCAGAAAAGAGAGCACCAGATATCCATAAATGTGCAGAATCTTAAGAATATGAGTTGAAGAAACATGTCATGTGCAGTTTTGCTTACTGACAGAAATTTATTAAAATACTGTTTTCATGAGCATCTTTAGACTTAGATTAGGGCTGACGCTCACAATGAGGCCTCCAGCCTAATAGAGAATTTATACTTAGGTGACTGCTGATGGGAAGACCCAATGTCTTATCTTTCTTCTGTTCAATTTCATTCAATAGGCCTGCCATACTTAATGACCTTCTGTGAATTGTTGAGCACCTACTCATTTAATGATCTTTTCTTATTTCTCTTTGCTTCTTCTCCTACATCATGGCTGCATTGCTTCCCACCCATGCCTTCTTCCCTCGTCTGCAAGTTTCTTTCCAAGGAATTATTAAGAAAGTTTTCATTTTCTCTAAAAGGAAATTCAACTTTAATCTTACAGATTGAATATATTTAGTATAATTTATTTGACACATGTCTACTGGCTTGTGGCCAGTTTCTGGTCTACCCAAATAGACTATCAGTTACACATAATAGTGACAAATTACTCCAACTAGTGGTCTGGGTTGGAATGACAACCCCAGGCTAGTATTCATTTATATTTATATATATAAATTTATATTTATATTCTATTATAAAATTGAGTCCTCCTCTCCAGTTTCCCAATATATTAAGTGCAATGGATAAAAATTTTGAGCATATTTTGATGTGATATCGTTAGAGAAAATACAGAATATATTTCAAAGCATAATGTCAGATTTTTCATGTAATCAAATGTTCTATTTTGCTTACACAAAAACATGCACACACACACACACACACACACAAAAAAAAGAACCCTCAAAACACTGAAAGCAGGAAATACCTACCCTCCTTGTCATTACGTCCATTCCAGGTTACTCATAGCAACACTAGAAAACAAGGTAAAGCTGCCCTTGAGTGTTCCTGAGACTGTCAATATATATGGGCCTCCCAGAGAGTGGTTGCTGTTATCAAACTGCTGAGCTTACAGTTAGCAGTCAAACACAAAATCCATTTGGACTCCTTCATTTACTACATAGATGATATCTGGATATGGAGACCAGGTTTGCGAACATCAAGGAATCAAGAGCGCTGTCCTGCCTAGGAGGAGACTTGGTGAGAGAGTATTTAAGTGCTCAACAGTGAACTTCAAGTGAATGGCTCAACCCCTACACCCGCTTCAAGGGAGAAAGAGAGAGTAGTCTTCCATAAAGATTTTTTTCCCAGGCTGAGCCCTGGTGTCGTAGTGGTTGTGCGCAGGACTGCGGCCCACTAGGACGGTGGTTCAATTCCAGGAGTGGGGCTGGGCCTCCTACTCCCACCATAAGAGAGCAGTGATGCCCCCCCCCCCAAAAAAAACAAACAAACAAAAAAAAGATTCACCCCCTCCCCCCAAAGGTCACTCTGCCTGGTGGCCAGTCCATTGGACTTGTCTGCCCCAACCAGAAAAATGCACAGGATTCATCATGGCTACAAAAATGTATAGATGGCCCAAGGACTTCAGGACTCAAGAACAGTCTTTGCTCTTTGTCTTGTGTCTGACCCCTGTCCCTGTCCTTTCTTGGGCAACACTGACACAGAAGCATGGTTGTGACACCAGAGCCACTTAACTCTTTCCTCGCTAAACTTCCTTGTAGTTGTAGCACAACTGGCTGCACTCCCTCTGCAACTGTGGCTGGTGTTCCCTTTACTGTGGAACCTGAAAGGGCTTCTAGTCTCCTAACCACTTGTATCAGGAACCAGGCTTCAGTGTGAATTCTTTCTCACGCAGAGCCAAGGACGTCTCTCCCCCCAGAGATCTAACAAGGATTGTAGGAGTAAGGAATCTGAAGGAAATGAAGTGAAAGGGATTTAGAATAGCCAGATAATAAAAAGTTAGGGCTGGCCCTATTCCGAACACCAAAGAATTAGCTTACATAAAAGATAAAAAGAACACGCGAGTTGCCACTACAGGGCGGAAGAGGAAATTGGGCTTACTACAGACCCATGAACAAACTTCCGTAGAGATTTACAACCTTTGAAATGCTATAGATTTCTGCATTCTCCCTCTGAGTAGGAATCAACCCAATAGCAATGAATGGGTTTCAGTTTGGGTTTTATTTTGTCTGGACAGAAAAGTCAGATAAGGGACATTGAAAAGGGAATTTAGTATTTCACTTTCTTCATCTTTTAGTTCTCCCAAACTGCAGACCATCCCTCTTATTGAATAAAGAAATTTTATTAGTTAACTCTGTGCCCTTGATAGCTTACATTTATATCTTTGGTTATTATTATTGTTATTATTATTATTCTGTGAAGTGTTGCAGAATTAGGAGTGAATGCCTTTTTGTTTCTCTTGAAAGTTGTTTAACTGAAATATATCCTGCATTCTTTGATATTTAGTTGTTTGCATCTGTTAGCTTTTAAAAACACTCTTTACTTAAAGCTTATTTTTAGTGATACGTATGCATCTGCTTCTAAGTGCCAGACTGTGAGTTTCAAAGAGCAGAAAACAATTTTTCTTTTGCTTTCGTGTGCTTACTTGAAAAGTAGAGATGCCCATGTGTGAAACCCAAAAGGCAATCAAATAGCCCCACTGCCATTGAGTAGGCTCTGACTCATATTGACACTGTGTCCAGTTTTAGAGACTGCACATCTTTATGGAGGCCATGGTATTTTCCCCCCTTGGAGGTGCTAGTAGGTTTTAGTTGTCTACCTTGCAGGTGGCATCCCACTGAGTCACAGTGCCTCCAGAGCTCCCATCAGTGCATGCTAGTATCTATAGCCGGACCCAAAGGAATGGTGCTATGCAGAAGGTGGGAGATCTTGTTGTTACTTGGTACAACCTGTTAGGAAGAGTGGAAAGTGAATCTAATCCAACTTAGGTATGCTTAATGGCTCCTAATATATGCAAAGTACTTCAAAATTAATTACTTTTCTGAGGCTCATTTTAGAAGAATGGATTCCTGGGACAAGCCAACTGGCCTGATGCAATTGTGTTCACTTTGGGAAGATCACATTATTACTAAGACCCCTTCTTCATTACTTTCCTGCTCTCTCCACTCCCATCGTCAATGAGGAACTTTAGGAGTTTTGCATCTGTGTGTGTGTGTGCGTGCGTATATCTACACACAGTCCTTTTTTCTTACCAGTACTGCTAATTCAGATGCATCAATTCTGCCATCTTCCTTATTAATTTTCTAATTTTTAATGTGCATAAGGTGATGGAAAATACCCTTGCTTGCATCAGCCACACCCTATTCCTCCGTTTGATATCTTTAATCTTTGATACACCACAGAGGTTTGGTGCCGCAGATTTGCCCAATACAATATGGTATTCTATTTCTTGACTGCTGCTTGCTTAAAAACCGATTATGGATTCACACGAATGAAATTCTTGACAATTTCTACTTTTGCTTATCATGACGTTGCCTCCTGGTCCAGTGGTGAGGATTTTAGTTTTCTTTACACTGAGTTATAATTCATTGGAAATCTTTGGTTTTTAGCTGCAAATGTTTAAAGTCTTCCTGGTTTTTACCAAGCAGAGTTTTGTCCTCTGCATATTCCAGGTTGCTAATAAGGATTCCTGAAATCTTCATGCCAAGTTCTTCATATAGCTCAGTATACACATTGAGTTAATATGTAAAAAAGATACAACACCAAAATCGAAATATCTTTGCTTGGCAAAGTTATACCAGGCAGCATTCTCTTGTTCTGTCAGAATGACTGCCTCTTGGTTTAGTCATATGGTCCACATAAGTACAGTGAACTGTTCTGAAATGCCCATTATTTATAATGCTCTTATCCATAGTTTACTATGGTCCATACATCTTTGCATGGTCAATAAAGCACAAGTGAACATCTTCCCCATATTCTCTGCTTTCAGCTAACATTCTTCTAAAGTCAGCAATGATATCCTTCTTCCCATGTCTTCTGAATCCAGCTTGAGTTTCTGGCACACTCTGCTATCCTATACAGCTGGGGTCCTCAAACTACGGCCCTCGGGCCATATGTGACCCACCTAGGACATTTATCTGGCCCTCTGGGTTGTGTTTTTGTGTGTGTGTGTGTGTGTGTGTGTGTCTGTGTGTGTGTGTGCTGCTGTCCTGGTTAGCAGCCGACTCATCCCAGGTCCGCATTGAATTTGTTCATATTTTTTTTTCCTTTTTTAACTATAGTCTAGCCCTCCAATGATCTGAGGGACAGTGAACTGGTGCAGTTTAAAAATTTTGAGGATCCCTGCTATCTAAGGTGGATGAGAGTGGAAAAGGATTCAATGGCAGTGGAACACAGTAATCAGAACTATCCCCCAACAAAAACTCACTGCCGTCAAGTCAATTCAAAATCTTAAGGACACTCTAGAACAGAGTAGAATGGTTTCATGAAGTTTCTGAAGCTACAAATGTTTGTGGAAGCATGTTGTCTCATCTTGCTCCTGAATAGCTGCATGGTTCAAACCATTGACCTTATGGTTAACAGCCAAATGCTTCATCCACAGCATCACCAGGGCACCTCACAACTGACCCCGAAACTGATCTATGTGGAACATTTTAAGTTCCCAGGAATAAAAACTCTTCTCTTCTCGTATTGTGCACTAGATCTTGTTAATTCAAAAACGATTTCGATGTAACTTACTGGGACCCCTCCTTTTTTTTTATATGAAGCGTGGGCTAGAGAGACATCATGCTAAACAATGTCTTCAAGGAGCTTGCAGGTTGATGGTAGCTAAAGATGTGCACAATCAAAGAAAAAAATCATAAGACTGTCTAGTGCTAGATGTGTAAGGAAACTTCTTAGCTTGAGAGGTGAGCTTTTGGCACATGCTTGGAAGAAACTTCCTTGTTACAGCCTGCTGGACTTAGTGTATTCTTAGCTTCATCTGGCTGAGGGCTAGTTATGAGTCTCAGGGTGAGCTTTGGCAAATAAACCTCTTCTTCCTTTTAGGAATTCCACATTCTTGCATCCTCCTTGCTTTTTAGCTAAAACCATCAACTAAGTGGTATGGCAAGTAACATAGCTTCTGGGGGGTGGCGTGGGGGTGAAAGGGCTAGAGTTTTCACCTCAACTGTTTACATGACTAGTACTTTGCAGAGTGGTTGCAAATAATATTTTTGTGACTCTTTTCTTTTTGAGATGTTAGAGATAAGTGAGCCCAGCTGTTGAAGGAGGCACAGAAATGAAAGGTTAACAAAGTTTAATTGTGACTTAAGGACTCCAACCAAATTAAATTCCAAACAATCTGATAAAAATGGTAGCCTATTGCACGCCCTGGGAGGTTAAAATGTAAGCACTCTGTTGCAGCAGTGTATGGTCCTCACTTTGAAATAGAACCCAAATTATTAACACTATTAAAATTAGTAAACATTATGATATACTTGTAAATATCTGAATGTCTGCCAGATTATGCAGATGAAATTTAGTGACAAATGTCCTTAATGGCAATGTAAATGTCAATTTTTGCTGTGAGTTAAACTGTGTATGTGGTGTGTGTGTGTGTGTGTGTGTGTGTGCGTGTTATAAAAGCAGAATGAGGCTATGCTCTGAGAGGAGGGAAGCTTGGTCTTTGTGAAAGCTAAGAGTATCTATTACACATGACGTGTTGTTTATTAAGTATAAGTATGTGATTAATATTTTTGGCATTTGAAATCTATTTTTAAAAGTGTGGTTTGAAAGACTGGCTATAAGTGATCTCCAAGTAGTCACTAAATGAGGGTAGCTGTTGCTTTGCCTGGTGGATGAGTGTGTTATGTGACTCCCATGGCATGATCCATTGCCAGGCTGGTGCCTGTAAGTACAGTTCATCAGACTGGCCTGTCCATAGAGAGCCTCACTGCCAAGAAATGTACACCTGAAAGTGCACCAAATGCAGATGACCTGCTGGAAGCATAAAGAGAGAGAGATGTGTGGATAGTTCCCTCCTTTTTTTCCTTTTTAAATTCTAAGTTTCATGATTCAATCCAGGGTCCAGAATTCAGAAGTGTATGCAAGCTCCTTGGAGAATTTGGTACCTATCTGCTAGGACTGCGAAGGCATTTTGGAATGTCAATTAAATGGGAAGATATGCCTGGAATCGAAGATAATTAAGAAATGTTGAAGTCTGGTGTCTACATTTTCAGACACCGCGTTGGATGTTTTAATTAGTGAAACGGGATTTGGGTTTATTGACAGAAGTTCTCTTTCTTGTGGCATATTTCACTCATTAAAAGCTCATAATGTCTTAGATCCTTTTAGCTGTTGGAACTTGACCATTTGCCATTTTGTGCTGCTTGACTTTAGAGATGCGAGTTCTTTTGGACTCTGCTTACTTCTTCCAGTAGTGACCCTTCAAATGGAGGGTGTGACCCACTATGTCTAACACAGAGTTCAACAAGAGCTTCAAGTCAACCTTCAAACCAAACACCCACTGCTGTCTAGTCTATTCAAAACGATTGCTGCGCTCAGTATAGAGTCAAACTGCCCCATTAGGGTTTCCACTGCTGTCATCTTTAGGGAAGCAGACTGCCACATCTTTCCCCGAAGGAGTAGATAGTGGATTCAAACTGCTGACCTTGCAACTAGGAACTGAGAGCTCTAACCACCATGTCACTAAGACGGGGATGCAGGGCTGCAAAGCAACGCCAACAACATTAAACCCACCGCTTGATTCTGATATACAGTGACCCTTCTAAGAGAGTAGAACATGTTCCCCAGGGTTTCCAAGGCTGTTTTATTTCCAGGGGCAGGCTACCACACCTTTCCCCACTGAGCATCCAGGGGGGCTGACCCTTCGAGCAACCTTGCAGGGAGCAGCTCAAGGCTGAACTTCCTGGAAAACAAGAAGTAAACTTATTAAAATGGAATGCTTGCGATAGTCATTTGTAATTTTTTTTAGCTGTTTGTAATTTGTGAGATTGGCATCCTCTTTATAATCATTAGCTCTATATCTGATGGCTGAGTTTACATTTAAATCTGCATTTTCCTATAGCAAGAGCTTAATGATAGAAATCATTTTGACTTCAGGTTGTTGGCATGAAAAATAGATTTGAAAATTGTTGTCTTTTAAAAATCCTTTCTGTGTGATGGATTTCATCTTGAACAACATTTGATGATTATTAATCCTTGAATGTCCCATTATCAGTAACAAAATAACTCGAGATTGTTGACAAAGAGTGAAGAAAGGTGAAACATGGGCCAAGGAGTTTTAGATGTTGATAGCCTTCTGCCTTGCTATTAATGCAATCAACCAGCTTCAGAAGATTTTTTAATTCCTCATTTTCATAGGTAGGTCCAATAACTTAGAGGCGTTTAAAGTAATCTAGCATTCCATCTTTCCTGTAGACATAGCATATAATTCAGAGTCTGGTTGAACTATGTACACATTACAGTGCTAGCCATTCTGATGGCCTGTGGTTCTTTGATTTGCTGTCATTCTTTGGCAAAACAATGTATTAAGAATGTAATTATAGGCTGAGCCCCGGTGGCGTAGTGGTTGTGCGCGGGACTGCAGCCCACTGGGACGGAGGTTCAATTCCGGCTCCCAGGAGCAAAGGCTGGGCCTCCTACTCCCACCACCTGAGGGCAGTGATGCCTAAAAAAAAAAAAAAAAGAATGTAATTATAACCCGGGATCATTTTTTTTTTTTTCATGGAATTTGCTAACTGTATTAAAGAAATCAGGTTCCCAATTCTTCCAAAGTTGGCTTTCCCACTGTAGACTATTTGCAAAAATAAGCTTAAACAAGACAAGGAACCCACTGCCATTGAGTCAATGCTAACTCCTACCCGGCCTAGAGGGCACAATAGTACTGTCCCCTTGGATTTCCAAGTCTGTAAGTCACTAGTAGAGCAGAAAATCTAGTTATTTCCCCTATTGAACAATTGGTGTGTTGAAACTGCTGAACTTACCATTAGCAGCCCGAGTTGTAATCCACTATGACACAACATAGTCTTAGAAGCAGAAAAGGCATATTTCAACTTGAATAGAAGAGATGGCACTTGAACCTTTGACTGAGTGGAGTGTCATGTGCTTAAAATTGTCCGACTTAGCTATTGAACAACTTACCTTACACGTGAATTCAAGAGGCACAACTAAGATGAGAAAATTGGGAAGTCCAGGCAATTGAGTGGGATATGTAAGAAGAAAACATCATATCCTTGCATCAACTTTCTAGACCTCCTCGAATTATACAATCACTAGTTAGCCTTCTTTTACTTTGGAAGTGTAGATTTTGTGTGGGTACTTACTCAATCACTTTACTACCAAACTGTGTTTGGGAATGCACCCATTTGGCTCAATTTATATCTCTAGAGGCCTATTAAGTAGGTCAAAGTAATAGCATTATGCCTCCTCTCTGAAGAAATGAATGGAGAGAGAGGTATGGTATGAAATTTGCCACTTTTATACAGCTCATCAGTGGTTATTATAATAATCAAACTGAATAAAGCTAGATTGTTCTTATACAATAGGTATGTTTCTAAATGTTGAGTGTAAATCATATTTTTCAAAGCAAGCCATATTTTAGAAGCACTTACTTAGGGAAAATGCTATTTATTTAAGTGGATCTTGTGGTGAATTATTTTATAAAGTAAAGGACATTTTGTCTCAACTTAATTTTTTGCTTTTAAATTTTTAGATGGAAAAGGTCTTAAAGACTGACAAAAACAAATATGTTGGAAAGATATTTTGTCTCAAATCAATGCTAAACTCAAAGGATTTTCCATTTCACTAACTGTCCTT
Source organism: Nesogale talazaci (assembly GCA_004026705.1). NCBI lineage: Eukaryota > Metazoa > Chordata > Mammalia > Afrosoricida > Tenrecidae > Nesogale > Nesogale talazaci. The sequence continues at coordinate 80,804 of PVJH01007826.1, forward strand.
TGAGGGAAAGATGGACTGGATGAAGTTAGGCAGAATGGAAAGATCGACTTCATTTATGGAGATGTTGAGAAAATGTTCAAACTTAAGAATTCCTAGGCTATGTTGTTTGTCCAGCCATCCCTGAGTTAAGCCTCTGACAACATTGACTTATTTTATGTATCAGGAACCATCCTTGGTGTCACAGAATTGTGTCTCTCATCACCTAAGGTTACTTATCTTCTGAAACTTCCTCTCCTGCCTTGTGTTCTTCTTAGTAATTCTTGGCCTTTTCCACCTCCGACCTTCTCCCACTAGTCATTTTATTGGTATATAGCCATCCACACATATAGATGACGAAAGGAATATATACCTTTTGTTGGGACTGCATTCAGATATATCTTATAGGTTAGATTACTATTAGAGCACTTAGGGATCCTGCCAACTCCCTGGTAATGAGCATAGCTACTTTTAAAAAAACTCGTTCCCCCTCTCGGTCATCCTTCCCTGGGACTCAATGTCAAGACACATTAACTTTGGTTCTTCCACATGATTTAATGCAAATCCTTCCTAGTTTTCAATATTTAAAGTGAGATGGACATACATAATAGTTTCTGATAAATGTGGGTAGTGGTTATCAACTTTCAAAATTGAACAACTATGACTATATATTGAAAAATATATCTTTGAATGGTTTCAAAGTCAGTGAGTTGATTTCAGCTCATACTGACCCTATAGGAGGAAATGGAATTGCCCTTGCATGTTTCTGAGAGCATAAATATTTTGTTTAAGTGTTTTATTGGTACTTCATTCACATATCATGCAATTTGGTAGCTCAGTCATATCAAGAGGAGTTGTACAACCATTTCCACAATGGTAGAACATTTTCTTCTTCCTTGTACTCATTGTTATTAATGTAATTATTATTATTAATTGTGGCAACCAAAGTATACACACCAAAAATTTTCTTCAATTCAACTGGTTATACACAGATATTTCAATGCCACTGATTTTACTCTTCATGTTGTGTAATTATTATTGATATCTTTTTCCAAATTATTCCACCACCATGAACATAAACTCAGTGCCCCCTGAGCAAGTGGTAACCTGAGACCATCAATTTTTATAGGAGTAGGAAACTACACCTTTCTCTCAGGAAGAGTCTAGCTGGTGGTTTTCAACTGCTGCCTTGTAGTTAACAGCTGCATATGTGACAGACATTTCTCCCAGGGCACCTGATTTTTGAACTATTAGATTGAATTACAACTTGTGCAATTGTGGGGTGTATATTTGATGTCTTCAATTGGTAGTTTACGAAACACTCCTTCAGCAATACACATTTGAGCTCTTGATTGGCTTATTTGTCAAAGCTGTGGACTTGTAGATTTGTGGGAAGGTGGGGAGAACACCAAGACAGTGTATAGGCTATGCCCATAGAGCTGGTCACCTTTCAGCAGCACCATGGCGTTTGATGGTCTGATATGTAATGAATGGGTCTTTGTTGTATACTTTCCGTGGATAGAAAGAACATTTCGTCAAGATATACTTCTCTGGGACAATCAGCCTCCAACAACAACCCGATGCTACTGAATGCTTTCTGGGTCATAGCAACCCTGCAGGACAGAGAAGAACTCTTCCATAGGAGCCTGGGGTCTGCACATCCTTATCAGAACTGCCCCCTCTCTTTTTTCTCCCCCAGAGTAGCTAATGGCTTTGAATCTTGCAGTTAGCAGCCCACTGCTGAACCCTCCTTGAAAAAGTACAGGGCACGTCAAAGCATGTAGGAGTGCTTTCATACCAAGAATCTGTGGCGCCTTATAAATTCATGTTTAAATATCAGATCATTTGTGCACACCTGTGTCATGGCTATTATTACTGCAAGCTCTAGCTAATGCACTTCAAAATAGGTGGAGACATTCCTCTGGGCTTCCAAACATGAAGGGTCCAAAAGACCTAGTTTGTCCAATCTCACCACTGTGGGAATGGTAGCCCTTTTTAAAAGAGTCCTTGGTGAAGTATATGGAATAGAGTAAAGCTTGCCTGTGTACAAAGAAATTTGCAGAGTTCCATGGCTGGTAGTAATAGAATAGATCACAGTGCAGTTCTTGTAAAGTTCAAAATCTTGTCGGTTTTCAGTTTATAATGATGTGCATGCATTATTTGAAGGGCTGGCCACTAATACCAACACAGAACAGGTGGGTGTCTTGGGAATGTCATATTACAAAAATGTTCAATAACTATTACTTGAATGAATGAAAATTGGAAAAGACTGTATCTGTTTTTAGATAGTTTGTCATTCAGTGAGCTAACAAACAAAATCTCATTAACACCAAATCCATGGGAGCATGAGAAATGTGTAATGCTTCTAATTTCTTATTAAGTGATTTGTGTTTATTGAAAATTGGCTTGAAGGTACACTGAACATAATTCATAATATTGGGTATGGGAGAATTCAAGTCCCCCAGTCTTTCTTGCTCACAGTTCAGTGTTGGAATGGCAGTTGGAAAGAGCGATGCCTTCTTTCTGAAAGGATTTACTGAAATGAAAAGATGATGAGTTTGAACTTGAGGGATTCTTGCCTTATGCTCCTGTGCCTTTTAGGTGTGTGTGATTGTTGCACCTCTTCATTTCTGCAGGCACTAGGTACGTGTCTACGAGCAGGCGAGAGAGAACGAGGGCATGGAAGGGCGAGGAGAGGCAAATGTAAATCTCATTTTTTCCCTATTAACTCGTGCGGCCTGCTGGGTAGCAGCAGGCATTACCAGACATTTAATTGTGTGCTAGGTAAGGCTGGCATAACTCCAGCATGATGGTAGAGCAAGAATTACCCTAATCAGCTGGGATAGACTGCATCTATTGATTAGAGTTGGACTTTTTATGCAAAAAAAATCCTTATAAATAGTGGGAAAGTAATTGAGAGTAATTAAAAGGGCAGAGAATTAATTTACAGTTCTTGAGATGAAAGAGTATTTTGATCCTTGGCTTCCATGCAAATTTCTGGGCAGGCTGGAGAGGTCTGCGAGGTCTGAGCCTAAATGGCGTGGTTGAGGTTGCCGCTCCACTGGAAAGAGAACAGGACAGGCTGTGGGTATGAAGCCCCGACAACAAAATGCCAGTCATTCATTCTCTGACTCTCTCGCTGCTGGAAGTCCACTCTGGTTTGGGATTTAGGAGGGCAGAGAGTATGGATGGGATAGGCTGCATTCATTGTCCTGGCCTCACTAATCACTTTTGGTTATTCTTAATACCCTGCGGAGAATGAAATCGGGACCCCAGTATCCTAGGGAACTCTCCCGAGAAACTTAAATGACACCCCTGGAGTTGCAACATGTCTTCTCCTTGCTTCCATCCCACTGCTCACTGAGAAGGCTCTTTTGTGTGTGATAGCACAGAAAAGACTTTATCTGGGCATGTCCGTCTCCCCCCTTCTCAGCTATCTTACCCCATTCATTTATTGACAGTACCTTCCATAAAATAGATTCTCAGTGATTGTTTCTTGAATGTTCTAATGAATTAAATATTTTAGATCAGTTTTGCATAGTGGGATGGGTTAGTATCTTTGAGAGAGGTTACAGATGGTATTTGGAGGCTCATCCACCATTGTGAGCTCATACCCTGAAGTATAAGAAAGTAAACAAGAGGACATGGGTCAGAGGTAAAATGGAAGGACTCGGGATTTGTTGAATGTCTCATCATCTGGCTTCTGTATCTGTACTTCCGTTGTGGCATGATCAGCGTATGGTAGGTGGGTGTTAACACCAGTTATTCACTGGGAACGAATACAGAGTGAGGTACTGAAACCACACCTTGAATGGCAGAAGCAGTATTTGAAACCAAAGTTCTAGCTCTTGCTGACAAAAGGAGCTTCTTAGATACAAACACAGAAATAATAGGGTAAGTATCAAAGCATCACGACAAAAACATCATTAAGGCTCTGTTATACAAATAGATCAACATGTGAAGGTTTTTCTTTCTGTCATGTCCTCCAAGGAGCGCAATGCCCTTAAGCAGGCAGTGTTTCCATCGCTCTGCCACCTCCCTAAAGAATCCCAGACTTTTCCATTTGCACCTCATCAACATCAAAGTTTTGGCTTCTCGAGGGGTTCATATAATATTCCCTAGAAGGGGTTGTTGATTTTTGGCAACAAGAAGTGTGACGGGACAATATCAGGGTTTAGGGGTACACAGTTTTCTATAGGCAGTCTTAGACACCCTGAAAGAATGAACACATTTATTGTCATTAGAGAAACAAATCCTTAGTGAAACTTTCCTGGTTGTTTTTCCTCACAATGCAATTTTATGTTTTCTTTTAAAAAATCACTTTATTAGGGTCTCAGACAACTCTTAACATAATCCATATGCACATCCATTGTGTCAAGCACATTTGTACGTTTGTTGCCATCATTTTCAAAACATTTCCCTCTACTTGAGCTCTTGGTATCTGCTCCTCATTCCACCCCCTCCGGAAGCCTGATACTTCATAAATTATTATTATATTTTCATATCTTGCACTGTCCGATGACTACTTCCACCCACTTTTCTGTTGTCTATTCCTCAGAGAGGGGGGTATATGTAGATTATTGTGATTGGCTCCCCTGTCCTCCCCACACTACCCCCTTACCTCCTGTTATTGCTACTCTCAACTTCTCTCTAGTTCTGTAATCCTCCCCTCCCACTAGCATGACCCCAATTCCACCTTACAAATCTGGCTAGACCAGAGCGCTGGTACAGATAAGAGCTGGAAATGCAGAGAGTGCAGGACAATTTTGTTTTCTTAAACTTTCTTGCTAATAAACTCCAGTGATCATCCTCTGTCCTCTGAGGGAAACTTATCAAGATTATCCCTTTGGATGCCCCCCAAATCTTAGCTCTTTATGGTAATCAATTTGAGTGGGTTGTTCTGTCTTGGATTGAAGAGGCTCAACCAATCCCTGGAAGTTCATAATTTTGATTGGGCCTAGATCTCTGGATCATATCCATAAATTCAAAACTTGTCTTTGGTTTTGATTCCATCTGTAAAGTCATCTTTATTTTCTTCAACTTTTCTTTAAAAATGTATAATAAGGGCTGAGCCCCGGTGGCGTAGTGGTTGTGCGTGGGACTGCAGCCCACTGGGACGGAGGTTCAATTCCAGCAGTGGGGCTGGACCTCCTACTCCCACCACCGGAGAGCAGTGATGCCCAAAAAACAAAACAAAAAAAAATGTATAAGATCAGTCTTCTGAACTAGTTTTGCTGAAACCAAGACATTTGTTTGCTAAAAATTGAATATATGAAACCATGGAAGATCTCACCTCCAAGAGGAGTAGAAGCAGATCTCGAATGGCAGAAGCAGGATTTGCAACCAAAGCTCTAGCTCTTGTTGACAATGGAGGATTCTTCTGGGTAGCCACAGAAACACAAGGCAAGTAAAAAAAAAAAAAAGTGTCCCATCCATCATAATACTATTGTTTTCTTCTCCTACTTTCTGGATTCCAGCCACCGTTTCTTCATTTTTCTTGGCTCATCTTAGAGAATTTCTATATTTTCCTTAAAATTCTGGTCCCAGTTGAAAACTGTTGTTTATAGGGGGCAGCTATCCCTCAGCCTTGTGATAAGGCTTCTATACTTTGGGAAGATATGCAGTGGAGTTTTGTTAAAATTTTTTATGTTAACCCTGCCCTCAAAACCATTTTTTCCAATGCACACCAAGTGTCATTTTCTTTTTCTATTTTGTAAAGAAACCCTGAGGATATTAAAACAAGTGTGTTACTGAGATGATTTGTCCGGAGTCCCCCATTATCACAGAGACAGGTTTAAACATGTTTTCCTTGGAATGAGTCCATGCATATATGAACTGGAAACCCAGTAACAGTACTTTTGACTGATCCTCTTATGTATAAGTAAAAGGGAATGAACACTGATACTTTTAGTCTTCCATAGGGACTTACTTTAATATAAATTATCATTCTAAGTTAGTTAGCCATCAGCAAAATGATACATTTTCTTCCAAACCATTAAGTAAAATTAGCTCACCTAAATTTCTTCAAAAATAACCTCAGAGAAAATATTGGGATTTTCATGTAGGAAACCTGAGAGGTGGCAAATTTTGTTTCCCAGCAGTATTTTCCCTTGATCACATTCTTATTTGAAGTGGCTGGTAGGGGCTCTTAGACATGGGAGAGAGTCTCAAACTTGCCTTGGTTTTACCTGATAATCTTGGAGCTTTTAAGTGACATCAGTTTCATTCTGTTAGTCCAAGTTAAGAAGCAGACAGAAAACCATATTGGCCTACATTATATTAATAATGTTGATGATGGCATTAAAATACCATTTACAGGGTTTTTTATGATGCCCTTATTTCTGTATGCTTGATAAAGCTTATAATGAAAACCCAGGAAAATGAGAATGTGTTTAAGGTATTCTGACCTCGGAGACATCGTCAGACTTTCAGTGGCTTGTAGGCAATGAATTGGCAGGAATACTGTACAGCCTAATGGACTTCAGTGGAGGCATTGGATTGTGCTTGTAAAACACGTTGACATGACAAATGCTTTCTGTGATATAGACACAAACAAACAAATGTACTGCCATTGAATGAATTCTGACTCATACTGACCCATCGGGCAGAGTAGAATCGCTCCTATGGGTTTCTAGACTTTAACTCTTTGTGACAGCAGAACACCTCCATATTAATTAATAGCTTGCATTTATTTGGAATGTAAAATTCATAGCTTTTCATAATTGTTAATGACAGCTAATCCTGATGAGTTTTATATACAATACCTCCATTCACCTAGCAACTTGGAGAGGTAAGCGGTATTTCTTGCTCCTTTGTTATTGTTAGGTGCCCTCCGTCTTGTCCTCGACTCATTGTGACTCCATGCACAGTGTAACACAACACTTACGCCATCCCTGGCTTGGACCATTGCAACTTACAATGTTTATTGACTAAGTTTTAAAGATATTGTTCAACCTTTCTTTCCTAGTCTGTCTTAGTCTGGAAACTTAGGACAAGCTATTTAGTTTCAAAGTAGCACCTAAGTCTCTACTGTCAGACAGAGGGGAGCTATGCATGCGGTACATTGGCCTGGAGTCAGATGTGCTACTGTTGTGTCTTGAGGCCCTTTTTTGGCCTGGAATTGACCTACTTTCTGCATATTCTTATGGTTAGGTATCTTTGAATCAGTTCTAACTCATAACAACCATATGTACAATGGAATTAGACTCTGGTTCTGGGCTATCCTCACAGTAATTACTAGACTTGGGTCTATTGTTGCAGCCACTGATTTCCATCCCTCTCATTGAAGATGTTCCTCTTTTTCCCTGACCCTCTACCAAGCATGATATCCTTCTTCAAGTAGTGATTCCTTCTGTTAACACATCCAAAGTACGAGAGAGAGAGAGAGAGAGAGAGAGAGAGAGAGACTCCCCTTCCTTTCTTTTAAGGAACATGGTGGCTGTACTTCTTCCAAGACAGACTTGTTTGCTCTTCTGCATATCCATCATCTAGCCAACATTCTTGGCTAACACTATAGTCCCAAAGCTACCATTCTTCTCCAGTCTGCCTATTCACTGTCCGACTGTGGTGTGCTTGTGAAAGGATGGAAAAGCGCATGGCTTGGATGAGGTGTGCATTGGATCAGTCTTCAAAGTGACGTTTTTGCCTTTTAACACTTTGAAGACGTCTTCAGCAACAGACTTGCTCAATGTAACATACACTTTGATTTTTTTTACTATTGCTTTCATCGTGTTGATTGTGGATCCTAATAAAATTAAATCTTTGAGAACTTCATTCTTTTCTTTATTTATCATGATGTTGCTGATTGGAGTTTTATAGGGATTTTTATTCTCCTTGTGCTGATATGTGATATATACTGAAGACTGGATTTTTTTCTATCTTCATCATTGCTTATCTCAAGTGCTCTTTTCTTTTGTGAAGCAAGATATTTTTTCTACCTCTTTCAGATTGTTCAGGAGCATTTCTTCTTCCCCCAAGGTCATTTTCTTCTTTTTATAATCTAGCTGCTGAGATTATTTATCCAGCATTGTCCCGGCCTGCGGGTCCGTAATTCGCAAGTCCTGGAAGGAGGAGCGGGAATTGGGGGGACAGGAGACGCGAGAAATGGAGACAAGACAGGATTCTGATCAAGTCTCATTTATTGGGGCAAAACTCAGGGTATATATAGTCAATGATCAGGAGTAAAGGTCACAGCTCATGCTAATGAGGTAAAGTCAACAGGGGGCCAATCCTAGATGAGTGCCAAATATGATGCGCAAAAGGGGCTGTAGTCCTCAAAGACGTCCGTATGCTAATAAGGGTATACAGGAGTGAAGCGGGCAAGTTATAGCAGCCAATCACAAAGATGCAAGTCAAGACAAGCAGAAATGCCTTATCTATAAGCC